>VZRS01010167.1:21549-118630 GCA_013398055.1 Ifrita kowaldi | reverse complement strand
GGGAGAGAGCGCACCGGGACGGGACACACCTGGGCGGGACGGGGCACACCGGGATGGGCAGGGGTGGAACCAGCGGTTCCCCCAGGTTAGGGTTGGATACAAAGCGCGGTGGCAGGGATAGTACTGAGGCTTGTGTGGCGCTTTCCTTCGCTGCCACGCGGGCTTTGAGGAGGAGACACCTGGGATGTTTGAACAGAAAGGTGCAAATGAAAAAGGTGAAGGGAGCGTGGCGCCTGTGGCTGTCTGTAGTGCCATTTAAGGGTATTTCTGGTATAAAAAAAGCTTAGGGATGTGTTGACTGCTACGTGAGGAAGGTAAGATGACATGAAGCTTTTTGGCAGGTAAATAATTCCGTGAAAACCGAAAATAATTCTGTGTTGGCGCCTGCTCCAGCAACACATTTGCGCTCCCAGCTGGTGCTGAAGATAGCGGTCAGTCTTGTCATCCTTAACACAGGTGAAGTTATGTGTGAGCCTCAGAACTTCAGGCTTGTCACCTGTAGTACGGGTGAGGTTAGGACTGGTGGCATCCAGACCTTCCCGCGGCAGAAATGGTGTCGGTGTCCCTGGTCCCCAGTTTGCCCTGCTCCCAACAGCGCCGATGTCCTTGCAGTGCTGACTGATTTCCACAACACTTAAAGCCAATGGTTTTTAAACGGTCTCTTGTGCTGTGTGTAAGAAATGGTGCTTTTACAGGACCCTTTCAGAAAGCGATGGTTTTTTACAAGCTCTGCTGGAGATTCTATCGCTCGCAGGCACAGCAAAGCATAGAGACTGATAATCAGGTGGATCACTTGAAACAAAATACCCCAGCAACAGCAACAGCGGCATCCAATTCTCCAAAAATATCAGAACAGAATAAGTGCCCTTTGTTTGATATAAACAGCAATAATTACAGTCTGCTCTCCTGTGTGACCTACAGCAGGTGTGTATTGTTACTTGCAGAATAGGAAACGATGACCTCAATCCAAATAGCATAATGCAAACACCTTAGCCTGGATAGCTAGTTCTAAGCCAAACAAATTGTCATTGAGGCTAAAAAATAATATCTTTTCACTTAAGTTTTCCCCATATAATCCCTCTCCTACTGACTGCCCTTTTGAAATGGGCAGAAGCAAGTAGGATTTTATTTCTTCTCCAGACATGTTTCATTTTGATCACTGGATATTGCAGTTTCAGGTGTGTCTACAGAGGATTTCATGCATAAAAGTAATCAGATGATTCTTAATAAAAGGTACACACTTCTTTATTTCTGAGGCTCTAGTCTGCTGTTTCATGGGTGGCAGTTTTCATTAAAAGATAAAACTTAGTATTAAACCTTTAATTATAGAGTCAAGTCATCCATACAGTTAAGCATGTACATAATTTAGACATTGTATATAAGTTCTCTTGAAGGAAGTGGTTATGCCTTTCAGCAAAGGCCCCCTGTAATCCTTATAAGCAGTATCCTTCAGAAATTACAGTTTTGGTAGGGTGCTCTCATCAGCATATTTTGCATAGAAAAACACTTGCAGGGAATGGCAAACAATTACATATAATATATATGTATACATTATACTTTTGCTTTGGTTCTTTTTCGTTACATGTCTTTATGCCTGCTTTGGGTTATAACATCAAGAAGGAGACCATGATCCAGGCAATATCCTAAGATCTCTCATAGATGTTATTCTGAAATTCAAACTGCATATAAAAAACCCAAAGTGACAGATGATTTTTAAAGGAATAAAGGCACTCAAAAATTAGTATTGTCACCGGGTAGAACTTTCAACACCCACTAAATGCCTCACATAGCACATACCTACAGACTAGGTACCTGAGTGCTTAAAAGGTCAAGCTCCAAGTGTTGTCAAGACAGAGAAATTGATAACCCACTCTTGCAATCTTTCTGCTCACTTCAAGGTTCACTGGGTAATTAATGTGTTGTTTTTGTGTGAACACGATCTCATAATCAGCATCTCTGAAGTCTACTGCAGTGTGATAAAGCCTCAAAAGGTTTGCTTTTTTTCCTGTGGATTTCATTATGTTAAATAACATGCTGTTAGATTAAGTCGTATCTTCTACATTTTAAACTAAGACTTTTTCCTTGTAGCCTATTGGAAATTAATTAAGCTTTTGTAGAATGGATCTTCCTGGCTGAACAAAGGAGTATGTGCTAAAACTAGCAAAGTCTTGTTTGCCTTGAAACAATGGAAAATTATGGGGGTTTTTATAGCTATTTAGACTTGATAACTCTTGCTGTTCTGTCACAGGACTTTGTATTTGATATTTTGCCTAAATCCCCAGCTTCTGGACTCATGTATTTTCATTATACTCAACTTTCATTTGAAAATTAATTTCTAGCCCTTCTTATTACAGACAGTTCTTGGGAAAGGAGGTAAGTCTGCTCTACAGGATACCCAGCCTGTACCAAGGAGCAAAAGGAAAACATCATTCAAATTTTATTTGTTTAAAGTCTTATATATTTTGCAATTTTCTGCTTCTTTAAGACTGTGTTCATTGCTCTGTCTCAGTAGAGCTTGACAGCTGTGACACTTTAAATGAAAAGTCAGCATGTGTCTATCTCAGTAGCAAGAGAAAAGGAGAACTACATAATTTTTTGTGCATTTCTACATCTTTAAACAGGAGGGATTCTTTTTCTTCAGTGTTAATATCTACTTTGAGAAATCAACTAAGAAACTAACATCGCTTGTATTTGGGGCCTGTCAGATTGAGGGAATATTTGTCTATAAATGTATAAGCAGCGAAACCTCCATAGATGGTTATGGATCCTGCTGGGGATTTTTAATAACAAAGTAATGTATCAGAAAATATTTTGGTGAAAATTTCTCTTCAAAACTCAGATTTTTTCCTTAGCTTGCTGAAACTGCTTGGTGGTTTCCTGCCAGCCCATTTCCCTCTCCTCCCTCCATTTTTTTTGAATGTCTCGGTTACTGTGTAACTGAAAGCCTGGTTTGTTTGTACAACGAAACCTGATTTCCCCAGGTAATTTATTCTAGGAAATGGTGATGTCTGGCATAGCTAGGGAGAGCAAGACTTTGTGTTCTGGCTACAGCAGGTACCAAGGGCATGCGTGGCAGCCTTGTTATTGATTACACATAAAGGAAAGCTGTGTTTCTGTGGGCACGAGAGGCTGTAAGACCACCAGGGGACATCTGAGCAATAATGAGCGCCAAGTGTTTGCTCGATCGTTCATTGCACTGAGAGATAGGTGAGCAGAGATACTCTTTAGCCAATCTGCAGAAATACTGGGGGTTGTGCTCTTTCTCTAGGACCTCCTGTGCTTAGAAGATGAGTTGCCATCATGGGGTTTTATTCCTTTGACTGGAAAGGATTATTGCCTAGATGAACCTCACTTAAATAACAAGTAAGATGGAGATACAACAGCTGCTGCTGACAAATGCCTCTGAAGCCCATGCAGCTCTTCTGTCAGATCTCTGCTTTGCCTTTGCTGCTATACTGTACAGTATCACTGAGCTTCAGAGTGCCTTTCACACACCTCCATATGGTGGTGTAAAGTGGAGTCCATAAAGGAACAGACTGCGTGTTTCTAACAACTTCACTAAACTTAATACAAGAAATGTTTCCTTCCCGTAACAATGACCTTTAAATGTTAACTGGCTAAAAAAATAACATTGTCCTTTTTTAAAAAGTGGAAAATGCAATTCCTGGTGCTCGATTGTGTTACAGAATAACAATTTTGGTGCTGTGGGGCCCAATTCCTCTGCATTAAGCTTACAAAAGTGTAATGCTTGATTAGAAGGAATTTATTCCTAATTTATGCCACTATGAAAGAAGGCCTTTAATTTTCCTAAGAGCTACTTCTGTTGTCTGTCTTTTAAAACCCCCAGTCACATTAAATTATATTTCTAGTATATTGTCATTAAAATCTGACTGTCATTTATACATATTTATATACATATATACAAATTTAAAATCACTACATTCTGTCTGCCTTCTTTTATTTTCACCTTGAAAACTGACTAAGCCAGCTGTGCCCTTTGGGGTCTATAAGAATGAATCATTTTTATTATTTTTTTTTCTCTCTTAGACAGTAATTACAGGGTAGTATGCTGTCTCTGGTTTTTAATATTATGGTGCCATTTTAATCCAAGGTGCAACACCATTAACTTCAGCAGAGTTACACTAGCAATGAATTTGTCCCCAGGAGGCTTTTCCGAATGTTCGGTTCTTTCCTCATGATTACCCAGAGGAATGGAGAAGAAGAAGGCAAGACAGAGGACCCTTTGATAGGAGGAATGTAGTTCAAAGAGAAGTCTTGTTTCTGCCATTCATGGTGCTCCATCTGTTCCTCATTTGGGGTGGAGGTGGGTTAGACCCCGTGGGGCACACATGCTGGGGCTGGGGGGCAGGCAGAGGTTTTGCACAGCACATCTGGTGCACAGGTTATGTTCTTTCCTACATGTAGGTACTGTACTAATGGGAAGAAAAAATAAAAAAAAAAAAAAAGAAGAGAAAAAGTGGGAGGAATATTCAGACAGTTTAAGTGTACTTCTGTGGAACTGCATGAAAGTCAGAACATGGAGTAGCCAAGCGCTTAGATATCAAACTCATCATGATCGTCAGGCTGTCTCAAC
This sequence comes from Ifrita kowaldi, assembly GCA_013398055.1. Lineage (NCBI taxonomy): Eukaryota > Metazoa > Chordata > Aves > Passeriformes > Cinclosomatidae > Ifrita > Ifrita kowaldi. The sequence goes on along the minus strand of VZRS01010167.1, from coordinate 114,036 downwards.
TCCAACTCAGATGCTTTTTAGATGTCAAGTAATTCTGCAAGTGGGGATGTGTGAATCAGTGCTACCATGGATTACCTATTGTTGAGATAGCTGCAAAATATAAAGAAGGTACTTGCAGAAGTTTCTAGCACTAGATTTTATTAATACTCAATTTTCTTTTACAGTTGGATATTTAATTTTAGTTTTGTCTCATTTCTCTTGTCCATATCCAGTCCAAAACATTCAAATCCTCTGCAGTATGGAAACACCAACTTGTAAGTTAAATACACATTAGTAGCACCCAGCTGAGTTTGGAAGGGGAATTTAGAGCATTTCCTCTTTGCTGTCGGGGAGCAGAGAGGGACAGGAGCCAACAGCACGGCTGGCAGGGTAGGGGCCCATCCCACAGCCCCCGAGCAGGGCTGGCCAGGGTTGGCAGCCAATGGAGCTCAGAGGGGCAGACAAGTTCACGGGGATGAGACAAGTCCAAGGCAAGGCAGAAATTCAGGTCAGCATGTGGGTCACTGCCCAGATGAACAGGCGCAGCAGGGCTGGATCTGCAGCCCAGCAGAGCTGGGCAGGGACTGAGGGCCCCCATGCCTGGGGCGGGGGGCCCAGGGCTGGTCATGGCAATTAAGTGCTGTCAGTACATTCAGGGCCCTGACATGCACATCTGGTAGCAATTGCTGCTGTGTTTAAATCAGAAACTCAGATCCTTGCAAAGCCCAGGATCTAGCAGGGGGAAGTGGTTGTGCCTTTCAGCAAAGGTCTAGTGTTTCTCCTGGGCTGGACACTTGATGCAGTTTGCCTGTTGCACTCCAATCAGTTGCCTCGGATACAAAATCAAATATTCAACCTCTAAAGAGGATACCAAGGTCTCCTGTTTTACTCCCAGAGTCTTCCTTCTCAGAAGGGTGACATGCCCTGGGCACTGGAGCATTGCCCTGAGGCTCCCATGTTCTCTCTGAGGCCCAGGTCTGAAACCTGCTGGTAGATGTGCCACTCTGCCCCTGCTCCCGCCCGTCCTCCTGTGTCTGTGTGCAGTGTGGGAGCACATGCTCAGGTTCTGCTAAAGGCACTGAAATAGAACAGCATTTCAGGGTCTTGTTCCCTCTCTAGGCTGAGGTCACTGGAGCTGGTCTAAGTAATGCTCCCTCTTTAGTCAGATACTAAACATGGCTCTTCCCAGATGGCTTTACCAAGAAACTGTTAGCACAGGAATTGTTCTTCCTTCCTTCTCTTGTCTTTGCATGTAAGGAGAGTTCCTGAATGTTCCTTGCAGTTCCTCTTAAGTTTAGGGACCATTAGAGAAAGCAAGGGCTGAACTATAGGGCAGCTTTGCACTATTCAAATTTAGTGTGTCTTTTTAGTGTTAAGTAACTGCTTTTAAAAGTTGCAAACCAGAATTTTCCAGATACACCAATCAGTGTTGAGACCACACTGTGCTCCAGTGAAATAAAGTATAGGTGAATTAGCTGAGCTGCACAGAAGCCTGCAGGATTTTGCAAAGCTGGACTGAGCAGTCTGCTCCCTGTTGGGAGCACTCCTCTGTGCATCCCTGCGTTGTGCCTTGCCCTACTCAAAGCCTGGAATCTCTTTGGATGGGGATTATCTTTCCAGTTTATGTCTGTGCTGTGTGTGGTTGGTGCTTTTCTGGGGGTCTGGGTCAACACTGCTCCGAGCAGTAATAACTCTCCCTCCTGTTGCTAAATTAGGACTTGAGATCATTCTTTCCAGCAAACAAGGGTTCCTGATCTTTCAGGAGATTATGTATGGGCTGCCACTCCTCTGCACCCCCATCTGCCCTCCCAGGGAGCTGTGCCTCAGATGTCAAGGCACAGCATCCTTTCTCCCTTAGTTCTGCTGTAATTCCTTCTCTGTCTTTGCCCCAGACTCCTGCAGCAGTTTCCTCTCCTGGAGCCTTTCCACAGTGCTGCTGCTCCTGCAGCCCTGCTCACCCTCCCCGTTTCAGGTCTCCCTTTCCTCCTTTCTTGAGTTGTAGCTGTTTCTTCCCCATCCCCACTCCACCTGCAGAGCTGTGCTGTGGGGGCAATCAGCTCCTTAGCATGGCAGTGCTCAGCTGAGCTTTCTGATGCTGGTGGGGAACTAGTTCAGAAGATCTTGCTGACTACTCAACAGTGTAAACTTACAAAAAATGGAGATATTATCATGGAAAATTCGTATTTCTGATGGAGCTTCTGATGGAGGCTCATTAAAAACAAGCTCAGAAAATCTCACATATAAATGCAAACCACATAGTAGTTGTTGGTGATATGCTGAATATGATTGTTTCTTATTATGCTATGGCTGCCCATTTTAGGAATAATACACAGATATTTTCTTGGTCTTAAATGGTAGTGTGGGGATATAACAAACCTCCCAAGTAAAAACTTTAATTAAAAAGCAAGCAGTAGCATCTGCAGCATATTGCAAGATAAGACTTCACTAACCTGAAAAACTAAGCACGATTCTAATTAAATCAGGGGAAAAAATGATGAACTAGATATACATTTTATTTAAGGATAACAGTTATATAAGATATCAAAGATCTCATGGTTGCTATCTGATGGGAAATGTTGCTGCCAGATCTCACAGACTATTTCCAGGGAGTGAAATCCTTGTTCCACTGGTTCCAAGTACTGTTGTGATTTTGCATTCCACGGGGTCAGGACTTTGCAGTGGCTCTCTGTGGGGCGTGGGAGCCCCGTCGGTCCTGTTGAAAGCTGCAGATGATCCAGCCAGGAAGCAATGTGCTCCCATGGCACAAGGAACCACCACACTGCGTGTGCTGCCACTCTTCCAGTGAGGCACCACTACAAACTCCTGACTATTTATGGTTATTTAAGGTCCCAGCACACCTTTTGAAAATTAAGTCTCTTAATCTCTCTATGCAGGCCAAAATCTATTTTAAGTGATGCCACTCAGCATTTCCTGTATTGTTCCAGATGGAGACAGTGTTGGCTATTGCATCTTGTTTCAAACTGCGTGCTGAGCTCCTCTGTTCTGGAACAGCTGATATTTTCCAGAACCACCGTGCTGCACTGATGTGTGAAGTGATCTCTGTGATCCCTCCTTGTGTCACAGGAATGGAATGAGGATTAATCAATTATGACCCAATCATGACCCCAGTGAAGTCAAAAGAAGGTTTTCTTTCCATGGGTATCATGGGGGCCAGGGCTGGCTTCTGTGTGGATGCTGTTGCTTTGAGATGTCTGCATGTAAAAACAAAGGAAAATGCAAAGCATCACCTTGTTGAAGGTGTCTGTGTAGTGAGAATTCCTTTAGCTGGAGAGAAAAATGCATTTTAACAGCTGTTTCCTCAAGAGTTTAGTTACTTGTCACAGCAGGCGTTATTGTGCTCGAGGAAATTCTGGTTTGTTGAATGTGGCTTTAAGCATGTGGTGCTGGCTGGCATCTGTGGCTTTGCATGTCCTGTGCATTCAGAACACGCTTTGTTGTGCTTCCAGGGCGGGCTCCTGCTCTTTTCCCAGAACAGCTTATGCTGTGGAATTGTATCTCAAAAGCCATGTTCTTAAATCTAGCAACAGTTCAGCTTTAAATACTGGAAAAACATTGAATACTGAACAACAATAGCTGCAGGTTATTCTCTATGACCAAGTGTTAATTATTTTGGTCAAACAAACAGGACCTCAAAAAGAGCAATTCTGGCTAGATTTCTCAGAGACTGCGAAGTATTTCTAGGTTAGATCTTCTGTCAAATGCCACTTATGATGTCACATTTAAAACTGTAAATCCATTTACAAGTTGGACAAATGATATCACAAACATTTTTGCAGGATCACCTAACTTCTTCCATGCAAATATAATAATAGTACATCTCTCGTGCAAATAATAGGAAAGACTGGTCATGAACTATTTTGGGAAAAGGGTACTCACCAGATGGACACAGAGTATTCAGTCAGACACAGAGGAGCAGAAGAACAGTAATAAATATTATTAAAGGTGGGTATGGATGCAGATTAGCCTATTCCTGCAGGAAAACTATCAAATTAAACTTAGAAAAATATTGGTACATTCACAACACAAATCATGTGCTCTTCTGCAAAGAAACAGTAAATGAAAAATAGAGGCTATGTGTCATCCATACTTTGTAGTGTTGACTTCATTTTCTCAAGTATGTAGAAAAGGTTTTGATGTGTGTATATTAATATTTCTCTGTTGGCTAAAGACTAAATTTAAACAAAACACAGCCTGAAAGGTGAAAAGCTCAACTTTTTTTCAGAGAATGGTGAAAAATATAGTTTTTGTGGTGACAAATAGTTTTCTTCACAAATGAAAGTCACCCCTGTCTCTGAAAAAACCCATAGCTGATGTCCTGGTCCATGCCAACTTCCAATCTCTGAGCCAGGTCTGGCTTCTCTGAAGTCAAGGTATTTTCCATGACTGGAGGAGAAAAACCTTGTGTTGTGGGGCCACTTGTGTCTTTGTGAACTCAAGTGAATTGTTTGGGGTAGTCACCACTACACCTCAGCCATCAGGTTTTGTAAATAGGCTTGAAATCCCACGTGGCTTCGTTCCCACCGGGCACTGTCGGTGCTGCTCAGTCCTTTGAGAATTCATCCAGGCAAAGGATCCCGATACCTCAGCCCACAAGGAAATACCTAAGCCCTTGGGCATTCATGTAAACAAATCAAACCTCTGGTGTGCCCAGGGAAATATCTTCCCTTTCCAGTCGGGCAAGCAAGGAGCTGATTATGGGTTAAAGTCCACCAACGAGTGAGTCCCACAGAAACACAAACAATGGGGTATTTTGCACCAGCCTGAGGTACGAATTCCCACAAGCAGCCAAGGCAAGCACTTCTGGAAAACTGAAATGCTCTGAAATGGCTGGCCCCAGCCTCTCTATCTCTATAGTGTTTCCTTGAGAGAGAGACAGTGGGAACACAGTGATGAGAGACCCTTGGAGAGGTTGCTGGGGGATGAAGAGCTGCTTACTGGCACACACAGGGCCCTGGGAGAAGGGCAGGGGGAAAACAGGGTGACTTGGAGAAGGACAGGCTGAAAAAAGAAAAAAAACATATTTCTCATTACTGTCTCCAGGAACATCCCACATTTCCTTCTCATTCCCTCCCCCTGGTTCCCACTGTTCTGCCCTCCAGAGCAGCTGCAATGAGCTTGGGGGATCTTTTCCACCTCCCCTCTTCTTTCAGCCCCCGTGCAGCAGGACCCCCTTGCCCAGCTCTTGACCCACACCAGACACTGCTGATGTCCTGGAGAGCCTGACACAGCCAGCACAGAGCAGTGGGCTGATTAGGAAGGCAGCCTTGAAAATGCCACTCTGTGGTTGCTTGGAAATGAAATCCAACTTCAGTATTATTTTTGAGCTTAGATTTTTGAATCCAAAATTCCATATGACGGAAGAGATGGGTATTTAAACAGATGTCTGCAATTTCTTTAAAAAATAGAGATTGAGTTACAGATGGTAGAAAGGGCCTGAGCATTAAAAACTCCCAAGCTACAAGAAAATTTACATGTGAGCAAAATGTTTTGCTGAAATGTATGGTCATACAATTCTGCATGTTTGAAAATTAAGCTTATTTCACCAAAAATGTGAATATCTTTTCCCTTCCCTATTATCTGCTTCTCTGCTGCAGCCTTGGCTGTCACCATCGTTGTGACAGCCAAGTCACAATATGAGGGTCCTGTTTCTAACAGACAAGACATACAGTTCTTTCCTTCTCCTTTCTCTTGGATAATTTGGCCTGCCAGGACCAACAATTTTGATCTGAATTAGTTTAAAAGAAAACTAATCTACCCTATTTGCATAATCGGTGCTTGATTGCTCTAACTTCCATTTTATAAAATGCAAATAAAAGGAATTTTACGATATAAGCCTGGAAGGAAACCAGAGTCAAAATCTGTATTTGCAGATGAAATTGAACCTTTTTTCCCTTCTTTGGGGATTTAAAAAGAAAACTCCCAAAATAAATTTTGAGTGAAAAAGCTGATAACTTCTAAAGTGCCATATGAAATGCAAAGCACTGCATATTGGAAGGGGAAAATTGAACATATTTGGTACAGTTTTGAGGAGCAAATCAGGATCCATCTCATCATCTGGGAGACCTGTGCATGCCTGTGAGCAGCTTTACAAAGATCTTCACTCATGCATGTGTGCTCAAAAAAACAGGATTTGTGTGCATACCAAACAAGTACATAGACTCAAATACAAGCTGTAAGGACACTGCAGCACTCCTCACCTACTCTGCAGAGTCCCAGTCTGTCCACTGCCAAACCAGTCCAAATTAGCAGGACTCCAGAGCAGAGCAGCAAGACCCACTACATACAGAAAAAAGCTGTCAGGTGACCAACCTTATTTCCTTTACAATGGAGTGGACATAATGAAAATGTCTACGTCAGTGAAAACATGAAGAAGGAGAATTGGGATTATCTGTTTGTCTCACCCAGTAAGTACAAAGAAATAGGGCTGGTAAGGGAACAAGAGGTGGGACCAACCAAGTGTGGGACCACCTCTACAAATGTTCAGGATTGGTGTGCACTCCCTGATGTGTCCCAAACTGGATTTCCAGCAGACCAAAGTACAAAGGATGCCTAGAGGATGTGTCCTGTTGTGTATTAATGCTGACAGATGCTCTCTGACTATGCCAGTGGTCAGCACCTTACACTCCATCAGCCTCTTACAATTTTGTAGCCTTCAACACCTTGCTGGGCACTCACATTCAGGCTGGAGTCCTGCGGTGATTGTAGGGCACTGTTCTGGTTTTGCCGGCTTTCTTCATGTGTCCATGCCTTGTGTCTCTAAGATCTTATTTGAAATTATTTTTGGTTGGCTGCATTTGTCTTTATTGAGAAGGCAACATATACCACAGTGTGACAAGGACGGCTCTTTGCATTTACATAAACATCTGCTTTGATCTGGTACTTGCATATTTCACAGGACAACTCTTAAAAAAGGGAGGTAGAAACTGGGCATGAACCTTCTATGACTCCAGTTAGACAGGTGCTTCCTGGCACTAAGTAATTATAAGAATAAACTGCAAAGGATAATAAGAGAATGTGCAACCTATTTTAAAGTAGATTGACAAATTGCTTTTAAATTACTTTCTCCCTTTTTTTGCTTTTAAAGACAGAAATTAATCCTATTATTTTGGCTTATTTCTGAAGGAGACTGGAGAGGAAAACTGGTTTTTTCTTCGAAATCAGATGTCTTGCTGGAGGACTTGTTGAAGGTCTTGTGTCTTGTGAGCTCTGACATTTTAATTGAAAGGACAAGAGTGTTAATTATTTTAATAGATCTTTTGTCCTAATTATTAATTAGATATCAGATTAAGTAGGTTATAGAAACAAATACCGTAAATCAGAGTGTTTTCAACAAAATGACTTTAAATCCTTTCTTTTCTCAGTTGCTCACCTTTAACATTTTATATTCAGTGATATTATAATTACATTAGTTCTCCATTTGTCAGGAGATTTAAAAAACTAATTCTCTGTTTCAAATGTAAAAATCAAGAATTCCCCCAAGCTTATTTTGGTTAAACTCCTGGATAACATTTAAAGCTAGAAAATGGTTGGTTATTTGTCAAAGGGGTAAAAAAAAATGGGAAATGGCACAGTTCTGTTGAAGTAAAAAAAATGCAGATTTCATCAGTCTACTTGGAAAAAAGAGAAAATCACAGTACTGAATATTTTATTTAATACTATCTGCTGTGGGAAATAGGGAGAAAACTACCTTGAAGTATAATAGTTTAAAAAGACCGAACAGCAGGTTTTCTGCAATAAAATTATATCTAAAATAAAATAGAGTGGCAGAAGACAACAATAGTGAAAGCCAAATAAAAGGAGAGAACAGAAACACTGAGAGAGAGGAAGAGCCCAGTGAGCTCTTTGCTTTTCAGAATGCTGGGTACATACTCCCGATTGTTAGATCAGCTTGCTGAAAAGGATATTCACCCTGTATCTAGGAATCAAAAAATTATATCTTTAGGAGGCCTGTGGGAATAGGAGAAATTTCTCATCTAAAGAAGTTAGATCCATTTACAGAATGTGGATATTTTTATTGCTCAGCTTGAATCCTACCAAGGGATCCTGTGCCTTCAGTATTTTGAGTGTTCCTAAGCGTGCCACAGCAGTGAGGGCACACTTGTGAATACGAAATGAGGGCTGAATTACCATCCTGCACACATCCTGCGCCTCAGCCAGCTCGGAAATGAAAGATCGTGCCACATATGAAGCTTGAGAAGTGATTAATTTTGATAGCATATTTATAGTTCTCATTTACAGAGAACTGAAAATACCTTAAACTACTGGAATACTAAATTATACAAAAATAATGTAAATGAATGGGAACTACACACAAATTAGGACACAGCGATGGTGGAGAGGTTCAAGATGGAACTGTCTGTAGAGAAATTGTTTAATTCAATATTGATAACGTTAAATGGTTTGCATGAGATCTGGGCCTTGCTCAAATCCATGGGACTTCTACCATTGACTTAAAGTGAGGACAGGGCTTCATCCTCTTTTTGGCAGAGAAAGGAGGACCACAACAGTGTGCCACACTTCGGAAAGAGGAGTATCTCATCCATTTGGAAGAATAGTGGGAATTTCAGATGAAGGGACTGCACTTACAGAAACCCAAATATGAGCAGAAAACTGGGTTAACTTGCTGTCTGCCAGGGAAAATATCTCAGGGTAGTGGAGAAATGGGACTAAAACCCTGTCTCTCCTAGAAGACAGTTCTGCAAAGAGCATGAATGAAGTGGCAAGACCTTATGAACAAAAGCAATATACAAAACCTTGTATCATGTGAATTTCACAGCCAATTATGCTTCCATAAACTTAAGCTTTATTTTTATAGCTGGGGCTGAAAACGCAGTCTTGAATGCAAGATTGGAAAAGATTAAAAAATTAGAAAATGCTACAGCAACTGCAGTTCCAATTTCCTATTCTCATCTAATCCTGACACACATAGTGAGTGCATTACCCCATTTTGATCCAATTCCATTAGATACTTGTTAGTCACATGCAGCACTGGTTCATAAAACACAGCTCTTGGATACTCACCAAAATGAGCTAATTAATCAGAGAGGACCAAGACAATTTCTCTCTGATGAATGGAGTATGTAATTTAACAAAATGAGGTAAATGGTGTAAAAACAGTGTTATAAAATGCTCAGATTCATGGTGAGAGTTTTTTCCACATGATTGGTAGGCTGCTGTTTTTCCCCTCAGAGAATATTACCCCTCACTGTTTCCCCCAGAAGAGAGGAATGGTCACATCAAAGCAATATTCAAGGATGCAGGTCATCATGAACACGAAAGGATCGTCACTTTTGCCGTGGCTAACTCAGAGGAAATGGAACCTCACCTTCAGCTGGCAGAACAGGACATAGGAACTTTTGACATCAGTGATTAGGTAAGGAGTTAAGTCTCCTTCAACATCCACAATCACCATCTGACCATGGTAAAGAGAGTAGGTACATGGGAGAGGTGTCATCCCATAGCCTCGTGAAAACGTCTGTGTAATTCACCATGCTCCTTTTTCCCCCCAATGACATGGACTTTATTTGAGCGGATGGGATTGAAATTCTACTTTGGTATTCCAGACATCAGGAAATAGTTGTCTGTCAGAAAGGGAGACAGTTCCATTGTCCATAGCTGGAAGGTGTTTGGTTGCTGGTGAAGTTTTCCTTTAAGGATTCCCATGAGGTCCCGAGGTAATACTGGGGACACCCCCAATCGTTACACACAAAGTTAAAGCAGGCAAACATAAAGCCTTTCCCACAACTTCTAAACTTTCTTGGAAAGAAAGGATAAATCAACGTGAGATTTAAAAAAAAAAAAAAAGCATGAAAATAATCACTCTTGATGGCAGAGTATTAATTATAACTTTGTGTGGGTGAAGTTAAAAGCCTGTCTTAGGTGTGAATTGGGCATCTTTTCTCCACGAAAGAGTATGTCTGTGTACACAGTCCTGTGAACACCCGGACCAGCAGGTCCACGGCGCTGCTATGGATTTGTGTCCTGTGATTGCCGGTCAGATGCCAGTGTCACCCTCGTGGCTGGGTGGCCATGACACGGCTCTTCCACACTAGTCCAATTTTTCCTTCCCTGGTTAGGAGTCGTCCCTCTTTTTATTTTCACGAAACCCACGTCATTTTGGGACCCTATGCGGCACATTTGCAGCGGGGCTGAGAAGGGCCAAAGGAGATTCAGTCCTCCCGCCGGGATCCGCACTTCTGGGCAGAGCAGCCGGGTGGGTGCGGCCCCTGACCTGGGCTGCGGGGCTGGGTCAGCCAGGGCCAGTGGCCAAACAGGGCTGACACTGGCCCGTGGCTCGCAGGCACCGCACTCCCGGTGGGAACGCGGATTTGGGGCGTGAAAAGACGCGGGGAGGGCGTGACAGTGGCAGAGAATCGCCCGCTCGCGTTTCACCGGGCATCCCTCGGCGTGGCATCGCCTCCAGTCGGAAGCGCATCCCCGCGACCCGCGCTCGGAGCGCGCCGTGCCCGCGCCGCGGAGCGGGGGCTGCCGGCGGGGCGCTCCCGGTGCGGGACAGCCGGTCCCGGACAGCCGATCCCCGGGGTGGGCTCACCCCTCTCGCCGTCCAGGCTCCCCGGCCGCGGGCGGGGCCGCGTGGGGACACCCCCACAACTTCACCCGAAGTTTTNCGGAGCGGGCAGAGCGCGGCCGCCCCGCCAGCGCTCCCCGGAACCGGCGTTTTATAACGTAATTAATCATTGACGGCCGCCCGGGAGCGGGCTCCCGCCCGAGCCGCCGGCGGAGCGGGCACGCCGCGGAGGAAGAGCACCGGCGGCAAAATCCCCGCTGGAATGAGCGGGGAGGAGCTCGGGATGTGGCTGAGCGGGGGCTGGAGCGGGGCCGGGGGTCCGGTCCCTGGCCGGTCAGCTGCGGGATGTGCAGCGAGTTAATTGTCAGATGTTTCACGCGCTGGTTCAGCGAGAGCTCTGGCTGCTGGAGGCACGCGGTGAACTTGCCTGAATTGTGCCGGGTGGTCCCTAATTTGTGTAAATATTTTCCCCTTTTAATTTTTTGTTTTTAACGTGCCAGAAGTCTTTGACCACATGTGATGGCCTCATGGAGAATTCAGCTTGGTCTTTCCAAAAACCAGTTCTGCATTTTTGCTATCCTCTAACTTATATGAGGGGACAAAAGCCAAATGCTGGCATTAGGGCAATTTGTGAACTAAATATCAGGAAACTGAGGTTAAGGTTGTGCCTTTGGCTTGAACTATATATAGGTTTGAGATCCTCTCGACCAGAATGTCTTGGGGGATTCCAAACCCACACATTTAATTTACTTTATTTTTATCCTATTATGTTCTCTTACACCTTTTCCTTGCCTCTCCTCACCCCCCTGTGGCAAGGAATCGTTCTCTAGTTTCTGAGCTTCCTCTTGCTGCTTTCAAATGTCCAAATTCCCACTACAGATTTGTTGATTGTTGTCAAAGTGATATAATTCGAGACTATATGGATAAATAATGAATTAAAATGGCATGCATGTGTCTGAATTTGATACCTGGGAGTACTGAATAGAAGTACAGGGGCAGAGGGAGAAATAGGATCTAAGTGAGTATCTCCACGCGTTTCCCTTCAGGATTACAAAGGGCCCATCTGCTTCTTAATTATGCAAAGTTTCACTGGAAAATAAAAGAGAAACTGTCCTCGGGGTTGGAGAAAGGAGTATCAAAACCTGTCTGGAGCAGCACTGCCCCGCAGAGTCCAGGATGGTCAGAAACATCCATCCACGGGAAACTTGGTTCTGTCACTCTACCTGGTCACTCTAATATTTGCCTCTAAAGGCAAATATTTTTGTTGTCATTTTTAACCGTTTCCATACTGGTAGATCAGTTTAGCTGTGGCTTGGAGAGAATTGAATGGAATATCACAGTGGTCCCCCATCCTTTCTGTCAGTCAGCTGTAGGTCTGGGCTCGGTGTGGTCCTGCTCTGCCTCCAGAGCTGTTCAAGCTGCAAAGGACTTGAAGGCTTTTGAGGGCTCTGGTTGTGCTCCTGTCTGTGCTGCTACAGGCACTGTCAGGTCATGCAGAACTGTACAGGGAGCAGGCACATTCACTAGTCTAGTTCAGTACCCTGATTTAATGTGTTTCTCAGTTATTTCGGTCTTACACTGGTGCACGTGAGATCAAGCTCCCAGTGTCATTCATTCCCCGGGTTTCAGCGTGGGTTGTACCAACTCCTGCACTCTGTGCCGAGTTCAGACAAGGTGTTTGGTGAATACGCATTTTTCCAGTGTCTCACTTCATTATCTTGCCACTCACCTTTCGGATCCCGAGAGCTTGGAAGTACAATTACTGCAGTTGTGATTTAGCACACATGACACAGGAGCAACCTCCCAGTTTTCTTCCGGTTCCATCTGTGCTGCAAATCCTTCACCTCTGCATGCTCTAGCTTTTCCTTCTGTGAAATGGGCACCTCTGTACTCACATGTCTTTGTGAAGCAGGTTGTGGTCAGAGCACAGAGCTCAGTCGTTCTTACTTGGACGAATATATTTTGGCCCAGGCATTTGAGTAGGGTTGGCTTCCTGGGCACATTTTGGTGTCACATATGGGGCATGTACTCATGGAAATTGTGACAGTGACTTGATTCTTAGCTCTTAAAATGTTTTTTCTTTTACTTTCCTTTTTTCTTTTTCCTGGGGGTGACCATTGCTAATGATTCATTTAAATGCTGCCTATGGATTTGGCAGTGACTGATGGTGCTATGAAACCTGATACAGCTACTTGAGCTCAGCAAAGCGAAGCTATTTAAATTGCTTATTAGCTGTGAGCTGAGCTATTTAAACTGTTGGTTTAGTTCAACTTACTAGGCAGCAAGGTAGTGTCAAGTTTTACAAAAGCAATTTACATGTTTTTAAAAAAACCTAATGCCTGTAATACAGGGGATGTGAAAACAATGCTGTAAAAAAGTGACCTGGAAAAAAAATCTGATTCAGTCTCCATAAAAGTCAATGTCAAAGTTGCTGCTGACTGAAAACCACTGTATTTTGGTCAAGTCACTGTTAAGAATCTTGCTGGACAAATGTCTACTTTAAAGAGAAAGAATCTTTTCCCAGATCACCTCTTTCTTCTACCCAGCATATCTGATAGTTGCTGTTACCTCAGTCTCTCAGAGCTTAAACTTCAGCTATTTGAAAACCACAATGTAACACATTTCCAGCTGTGGACATCTGGGTCTGAAAATACCACCTGCTTTGTCTCTTGCTGTTGCAAGCCAAGGGCTGACACAATCAAGGAAGTGTCTCTGATGTTAGTGGGCTGTACCTACTCATCTAATAGCCGTGGTCTGATTCACTGTGACCTCAGTTTAATCAGTCTAAGTTAAATTTGCAGTTATAAAGATGCTTGAGGTTTAGGTATTAGCTGATTTAGGAAGGTGTTGGATAGCTGTTTCATCTGTGCTTAAATGATTTTATTATTTTCATTTCTTTAAATGATTTTATTATTTTCATTTCTTTAGTATCTTTGTATTTCCTTATCTATCCATTACAAATAATTTCTGTTATGAGGTGTGTGACAAGTATCTGGTTTAGATTAGACCTGTAAGTCTCTTCACTGCTGCTGAAGCTGTTATTTGTATTATCTGTTGGATTAACACTCAACTGATTTAAATACCCCCTGGCATTTAAATTGTATTTTAATTCTGTTTTATAAATCATATCAAAATGACAATCAGGCCTCTGAGTGTTAGAAATTATTGCAGAAAGCTGCACAACCATGTAGAAAAGTGTGCTGTACAGGTTAGAGGTGAACTAGCTCACAGCACACCTTTCTTTTGGCCAACATGAGACATCTTCTCTTTGCTGCTTCCTCAGGGGCTGGTGGGGTCATTTAGTCCCCTCCAGCTGGGATCTGTCCACACCTCTCCAGGTGAGCTTTGAGCCAAGCACCAGGAAGTTTGGAAAAGGCGAGTTTCCGAGCCTGGATCAGGCAATGAAATAACCTCATCTTGAGGAGATTGGTCTCTTGAACAAAACTGTGTTCCCCCTGTGATAGAAGGGGAAAGGTGCAGTTGGGGCTGTATTACTGAGGGCAGCCATATGTCAATGTTTTTATTATGCACTGACATTTAAGAGATCTGCAAAGTGCCTCCCTGCTGCTGTCAGCAGTACTAATATCCATCAGCCAACACGTGGCTTTATTTGGGGAATAAAAGGCAAAAACTAATGTGAGGGCGAGGAAAGAAGGAGATAAAGCAGAAGATGCGATGAAGCTCATGTTATAGGAAGACAGTAATTTTGGAGGGGGTTCACTTTCTGGTACCAGCAGTACTTCAGAAACCATGGTGATAAGCTTTGCCTGGAATAGTGTTGTTGCAAAGGAAATTCACCTTGGCTTTGGTCCAGCTCCCGTTGAAATCCAGGGGAGTCTCACACCAGCTCCCTCCAAAGTTTGGCCAGGCCATCTGTCTGGGAGGGAAGGGGGGGCCCTGGGAGCGGCAGGCAGGGAATGGCACCTGGCTGGCACTGCAGTCTGGGGTCCCTCAAAGCAGGGCTGGGACGAGAGCGTGCCTGAAGACAGCTGAGTTGGTACTGTGAGCTCAGGGACTCCTTTTTTGAGATTTTAAGGTCAGCAGCTTCAGTTCAATCCCCAGCATAGCTCATGGGGGCAGATTATACCCAGCTGCTGGTGGTTTTGGTGTTCAAGGAAAGGGACTGAGATCTGATAGATGCTGAGGCTGTTCGTCTCATGGTTTTTGAAGCAGCTGGCTGGGGGTGCTTGGTTCTTCACAGCCTTGGTTCCTGACATAGCTATTTCCATTTTGCAGGGTAGATATAAATGGGTGTTGCTGTGACTTGGAGAATTCTGTCTCTGCACAGATACAGGGGTCTGTACAAAAGCCAGTGGAGAAGTCAGGTCCAGAGAGCTTTGTGTTCTGGGGCAGTATTTGGGTTCACTGAAATGATGGGGAAGCTCCCTTGACCTCATTAGTATGTAGCCTCTTGCTAACTCATTTATGTCAAGTTAGAGGGGCAGGGAGCTTGGTGGGGTGGGTGAGGGAGAGGGAAGAAAAGACTGGACAGCTAGATCCTCATAACCATTTGTGCATGCTTAGAGTTTTGGTGTGTTTGTATTCAGGTGAGTGAACAAACCTGTAACAGTGTTTTGTCCAAGTGACTCCACCTCTCACAGCTAGTGAGGAGTTCACGGCACTGCAGACAGATGCACATAGCTGAATTTATAGGGTCTGAAACAGATAAGGTCACCAAATTACGAGAGGAGAAACCTGCCAGTACCACAACTAGTTTGAGTGCTCTGCTGCAGGTTTCTCGGACATTTGCTCATGTAGACTATGCTGTAGAAAGAGTGAACAGAAAGATGACCTAATGCTGAGAGTCATCACAGTCAAGTTGCTTTCAGCTTCTAACCTAATTAATTACCACTGTTAATTTGATTATCACTTGAGAAAAATATTATAAATAAAATATTCTCCACAAAGCTGGGATGTCCCTCAAGCCTTTCCTTCTATTTGAAAAGAGAATGGTGAGTAGGTCTCCTGATAACAAAAGCACAATTTGAAATGTTAAAAAGAATTATTTGATGTTCAGTTCCTTGAAACTGAAACTTTTTAAACTGACCCAAGATCTGATAAAGTGTCTCAAACTGTTCGAACTATTCCCAGCATGACTGAAACGGGCAGAGAAGGACAGTGAGTTTGCTGAGAACCCAGGAGCAAGAGCATCAGCCTGGTTTTGCATCTAGATTTTCTGCAGTGCTGTGTGTTCATTTTATTCATTCATTTGGCTCTGTTGTTGCAGTGCCTAAGATAAATAGCCTCACCCATGAACGTACGCTTAGGGACGCGTAAGCATTTTGAATCAGCTGTTGGCTTTCCTGTTGACTTTGTGATAGGGTGTGTGCAGAGTGGGAAGGTCCTCATTCCTCAAGGTTGCTACATGGTCAAATCTCTGTCTGCTTTCACCTTGAGTGCTCTCCATCGCCTTTTGCACGCTGTGCACTGCAAATACAGCGTGTGAGTTGTTTATCCTGTGATTTGGTCGTGGCTCTTTAGGATGTGAATGTGCTCACAGGAACGTATTTCAACTGTGTTTCTCTGATAATTCAGCCATACCCTGTAAATAGCTGATGATCCTGTTCTTAAACCTCAGAATGTGACAAGGGCACTGCCTTCAAACGAAGACGGGAAGTGTTTAAGCTTGAGCCTTAAAGAAGCCCTTTTAATGGCAAGAGCAATTAGGCAGGGAATAGACAATTAGTATCTGGGAAGGTTGCTGCTGCGCCACAGCCACGCACCACCCAGCACAGGTTGGGGATGGTGTGAGTAGGGCTTGTGTAATACACACTCATGCAAAATGTACAGGATGAGAGTGGATGATGCAGTTGATCTTTGATTGTATTTTTGGTGACACATCCGAGCTGCTCTCTGCCTGTTTGTAGGAGAGATCTGCCCGCTGCTGCCGGCTCGGATGCTCTGTGCTGAGCTCATGTGTGACACGAGGAGCTGGCTGCTTACTCCTCATTGACGTAGCAACTATCAGAGGCTGCTGGACCCTCTGCATCACTTGGAATTGCTTCGTAATGGTAATTTTGCCACTGGGGTCAGGATTAAAATGAAGATAATATTTTAAATAATTGATGCTCGAGGCGTTTTAGGATTTGTTTAAAAAAAAAAAATGGATGTTGCTGGCTGACATCAGCAAGCGGGACAGGCTGCTTAGTGACTCATAGGGGAGCAGGAGCTCTGCTGTGTAGGTGTTGTAGGATTTGTGGGCTTCATGTATGAAGGCTAGCAAGAGCTTCAGCTGCAAAACAGCAGTGGCTTTATCGTGGAGCAAGAGCGTGCAGATTTGAGACAGGGGAACGAGGGAAAAGAGGGCAATGGAGGTGTGAGCAGCAGTGAGTGCTGCTTACTGTGCAAACCCCTTCCCTTCGGTGGCACCGCATCCTCCTTTGCTCCCTCCTCCGTGCACTGATCTGATTTTATTTATTTGACGTGGCTTATCAAAATGCAAGATTGTAAGAATTCCTGAAGGGACAAACTGTTTCCTTCCCAACTGGAAGTTTCACTGCAGCCTACAGGATTTAGAGACTCAAACGCTTCTGTGATTCAAAAAGAAAATTTCTGTAGAAGTTGCACTTTTCTGCCTGTGCATCAGGAGGCCTGGGAGTGCCCTCCAGAGCTGCCAGGGTTGTTCCCCATTAGCATTTTCATTATAATAATAATAATAATAATAATAATCCTGCAACTGCATTCTTATCAGGCAACGTTTAGTACCTCAGTGCAGCAAGACAGCAAAGGCCTCTGTGGAATACATTTAAAAATATGTAGCCAGCTTGTAAAATATTTTTCTCTACAGCTGCTTCTGCCTGTACTGAGGATCCTTCCTTGTGGAACTGTGAAATGGTGCTGTATGACTGAATAAATACTTGTTGTTTGCTTAACGCTTTGCAGTAGATTCTCCTCAGATATGGAACCACTGTATTTCTTGGGGGGAGGGGGGGAATACAGAATTTTAATCTTGCTTGGCTCTGAAGGGAAATCTTGATTTTATATGTGGAGGTGTGAGCATCTTGTTTTTAGTATTCAATTACTTACTGCTGCACCCCTGGAAGAAGGGACAGTGTAGCCAGAACTGGGGAGTATTCAAAGCTTTTCCTTTTGAAAGGTAGTACTTCAAGGTGCACTCCCCTCATGTTAATTGGGTTGCAATGACTGAGTCAAGTTCTCTGCTGTTGGTGAGTTGCTCTGTAATCTGTAACAGCAACACTTCGACGTTGCCTTTGTTTCATTCCCTGGTTTTATCAGGCTTTTGTGTTCCAGCTTCCCACTATGGATCTGTGGCACACATCTAAAATGTCTCTCTGCAGTTGTTTGTGGGAACATATGATGTGTTTTGTGGTACTGAAAATGTTCAATAAGGGCATTTGGAAGAGCATTCTGTGAGATGAGAAGTGCAGAATGTCCCCAGCCAGCGCTCAGGGCTGTGCTGGGGCACCGAGCTGCTTGGAGGATGTGTGGGAAATGTGGGGAGAGTCTGACAGGTTTTTATCATTTATTTCAGTGGTGTCTAAAGACGAGGCAGGAGCTCTATTCTGGTGGGTAGTTCAGACACTGGTGCAGAGATGGCAACAGCATAGTTGTCCCTGTGCCCCCCAACCACCTCAATTTCTACAAATCACATAGGTAAATTTGTATGAATTACAGATTTAAAACTTGTTCTGTGCCTCCGAGTGGCAGATTTGGCTTGCAGAGAGTTGATGAAAATTGCCCATGGAGGATCCTACCTTTTGGGATGGAGCAGCTTCTGGCATGCAGGATGATGTGATGCCAATCCTGAAGGTGATGTCGTCAGTCCCTATTAGCTTAACTTTCTCCCCAGGGCTGTCAGTTTGGGTTATTCTGGTGTCCCTCCATAAGCACACTTCCACCATGTAGCGTGTCCTGAGGTGGAAGTGGGATTTCACAACTTAAAAGCCACAAGGTGGTCAGTTTAATCTCATTCCACCTTTATACACAAGAGGAGGTCTAGCCACTTCACCCTCTCTCTTAAACCCTTGTATAGCATATATGCACTTCCCTTTTTTCACTTTTTACTTTTTTTTCTCTTAGTATTACTTGTGATGAGCCTGTATCTTGTGTGGTCTGTACATAGATGGGGATGTACCTAAGCACTGCTCCTCCAGGTAAAGTCCCTACTTTTTACACCCTCATGTGGTCCAAACCCCTGATAAAAAAAACCCCAAAGCTGAAATACTCCTCCCTGACCTGCCAGGAGGTTTGTGCCTCCTGGTTTTCTTTCAGGACAGAAAGTGGGCAGTGCTCGTAGGCACAACTGTCGCCCTGGGGTGTACGAGGAGGAGATAAAACAATCTTTGCACTCAGTTCATGTTAAATTCAGTGATTGTCATGATAATCCGCTCTCCTCCAGCTGCGATAGGGGCAAATTTATTCTTTTATGAAATAATAAAAGAGATTTAGTTGCCTGAAACTTTACAGCGCACAGGTGAATGAGAGCTCTCTCTTTTCATGATTATTTTATGCTTGACAGCTGTTTGTCACTTACGTAGTCCATTACAGGAGATAGCTAATTTTCTGTTGCCTGTTGTTTATAGAGTTGTTCCTCATAAATTTGTATTTAAAGTGTCTTCTAAAAGTGCTCATTCATAAAAAACACTCTAATTTGGTTCATGGTCCTTTTCAAGAAGAACAGAAGCTGGCTTGACTGAGAACAGGGATCTCACTGTCACTTCACTACACCCACCCAAATTCAAGGGAATGGAGTTAAAAGCTTGAGTCTGTAATCTCAGTTACAATGAAACACAATAGCTGTGAAGCAGGGACCAGATCCCACGCTCTGGTGAGGGAATTGTTGGTTTAGGAGTTATTTGGGGTAGATGGGGAGGCTGCTCATCTCCTCCCAGGCAGATCCAGAAGTGTGTGTGTGTGCCCGTGCTTCCCTGGGGAACTTTTCTTACCCCTCTGTGCCTCTTTCACCTTCCCGTGTGCTTTGGAGCAGGGGAATGGGTATTTGTGCACTATGTGAAATTCCACTTTGTCTTTTGAGAGCTCTGAAGGACAAATAATGTCTTTAAAGTTTCCATGTGATCCTCCGAGGCTTTCCCCAGACAGAAGGTTCTGAGCATGTGTTTTCTGAGACCTTCAAAATTGCATATAATGGGAGATGCATCAGCTTTCAAGGACGTGGTTGTGTGCAGCCTGATGCTCCCAGCAATCTCTCTCGCCCTGCTTTGCCTCCCCGGACTTTTCTGCAATGCCTGTGGTTTTGCAGAGGCCTGTAGGGACAGTTTCCTTCATCAGCTGGACCTAAGCCTGGGGTAAACACCTCTCCTGTGGCTGTGGTTACCTGCTTTTCCCTCTACAGGGAAGGTCTGTTCTGAATTTTTCAGCCGCAGAGTAATAATCCTGCACACGTATTGTTCAGATCTTTGCAAGAACTTTTCTCCATTGAGTTAGAAATTAGCATTTCAAATTCTATGGGGGAGAAGTTGCCAAAGTTTTTTATATTTTAAGCTTAGAGTTTGGAATGGAATCAAAATATCTAATCCACTTTGCATTCCCTGCTTGGTCTTTCCTCCCTGCCTTATGAATTGGCATCCTTGTCCTTTGGAGGGAGAGCAATATCGTGCAACTCTGCGCGGCTTCTCTTGTGAAATACCAAAGTAATATTGCAGTGATTCCCAACACCCTTCCCAAGAACTGTTAAATTAGCACAAGTGACATGAGGTTGTGCTGGAAAGAGTTTATGCTCATCAGCTGCTTTACAGGATGACCTCTGAATTATTGGCCAGAAGACAAAATAGACACGCAGCGGCTGGGAATGATTTGGGATGGTTCAGTGCTGTTATTCCATGAGAGAACAGCTGATTTCTGTGAGTTAAACAGGTGGTCCAAACTTTGCACCTTGGAGTTAAGTTACTTTTCCCCTCTTGCTTTTCTTTTTCCATCTCCTTTTTGGCACTTTTCCTTCCCTGGTAGCGAGGTTGGAGCGGCTGCTGCTGCCTGGGGGGACAGCCTGGCCGGAGCCCAGGGTGGCAGCAGCTCCAGACCCGGGTCAGCGTTGGCTGGGAGGCACATGGAAAAACACAGGGCTAGTCTGCATTGTCTAGGGAGAAATGGGCAGCTGAAATGCTCTTCTGCTGCCTTTCAGGGGTAGTAAAGCTTCCTAAAAATCCCCTGTGTTTAGGGAGACCTGCAAAAGAGGCCTTACAAATCAAATCGATTTAATTCTTTGGGTGCGAAAGTGTGAATGTGTGAAAAGCATAGTAAGAATTTCTCACCAGTTGGCACCTTGTCCTCAGTGGCTGAGCAAGTACTTGATCCATTCTGCATACCAACACCAGGCATTAATTTTAGATCACAGGGACTATGAAGAGTGCAGTTTCCAGCTCTTGACTTGCTGTGTTTTACTTACGGCAAATAGGGGAAACTGATACTTGAACTTTTTTCTCCCCCACCAAGGGAGGTGGCTGTTTCCACTAGCAAGGACTTTCCTGACATGAAAGTGCATGCAAAACAAAACAGAATGCAAAACATTATTTTCAATCCTATTTTAAAACAAATAAATGTTCAGAATTCTGTTCTGAGAGTGAAGCAAAAAATCATTTAACTTGTGAAATACGGGTTTATTATTCTAGCATAACCATCTGTGGAGAATTTGAGCCGATTTTGCTCTCATTTGTTTGGTATAAATAAGCAGTAACTTAGAGCAGAAGAGGATCAGGTCTCCTGCATGTATTCTCCCACTGTTCTGAAGGGTGAATTCACTGCTGCATAAATCCCACAAAAGGTTCAAGGCCCCACAGCCCAAGTATGAGTGAAGGATGCAGCCACAGGCGTGTTGTGCCATCTGGGCTGTGCACCAGCCCCGTGTGGTTTGGGTGCAGCTGGTGAACACGCCGAGCCACCCGCGCGGTGCCGAAGCAGCGCTGCGGAACCTCGCAGGGGTTGTGGAGTTGGCAGTGAGCAGGGTGAGCCTCTGGTCACTGTTCAGCTGGTTTGATTTGTTTCACAGGATTGCTGGGGCATAGTTCTGTCCCCTCGGAGTTGGTTCCTCTTTTAGGAGCAGACATAGGGGTAGCAAAATGCGTTTAGTGCATGTATAGCCATAGAATGATGTGGGTTGGAAGGCACTTTAGAGACCATTTCTAACCTCTCTGTCATGGGCAGGGATGCCTTCCACCAGACAAGGCTGCTCAAAGCCTCATCCAACCTGGCCTTGAACACTTGCAGGGATGGGGCATCCACAACCTCTCTGGGCAACCTGTTCCAGTGCCTCACCAACCTCACAGGGAAGAATGCCTTCCTCTTATCTAATCTAAACTTGCCCTTTCAGTTTAAAGCCATTCCCCCTTGTTCCTTCACTACATGTCCTTGTGAAAAATCCTTCTCCAGCTCTCCTGTAGCTCCTTCAGGTACTGGAAGGCTGAAAAACCCAACTCTCCCAGCCTGTCTCCAGATGAGAGGTGCTCCATCCCTCTGATCATCTGTGTCCTCCTCTGGACTCGCTCCAACAGCTTCATGTCCTTCTTACACTGAGGGACCCAGACCTGGATGCAGTACTCCAGCTGGGTCTCAAAGAGCAGGTTAGAGGGGGAGAATCACCTCCCTTGGCCTGTTGTCGGGATGCAGCCCAGAGTGTGGTTGGCTTTTTGGGCTGCAGGTGCACATGGCTGAGTCAGTCCTACTCCAGTGGTCCTGTGTTCAGGGTTTGGGCAGTCCTCTGCTGGATTTGCAGGGGGCAGGGCTGGGTATGTGGCTACCTTTAAAAGTAGGACAATAACTTCAGCATCGTTTGCACCGGAGAGAAGAGAAGGAAGGAGAAATCCCAGGAAAAGGAAGTGTGTGTCTCAGTGCCGCCAGCTCCTCGGGCAGCTGGCAGAGAGTGGCACTAACCAGGGGCCGTGCAGAGCAGCTGAAATGAGGCACAGTGTGCCCTGTGCTCACAGAGCCCTGAGCTCCAGCTGAGGGCCCAGCACGCAGCCGGGTCCATCAATACCCGCGATACCCGCAGGCCCTGCAGCCCGCACGGAACGGGAATCCTGGGAGAGAGCCCGGCCCAGCCGAGCCCATTGTTGTCATCTCCCTTCCTGGAAAAATGACTTTAGATCATCTCATCATTTTAAACATTTGGTAAGTGTTAATATACTTTCAGCTCGGTGGAAATAATCACCATATGGCTGTAAGATTTGCCATCTGTCCAGAGACGCTGGAATACAATTAGTCCGTGTAGTCCATTTATCAATCTATAAGTGACAATATTCACAGTCCTGGCAACTTGGGCTGCTGACAGAATCAGCACTTGCATAGGCCTACCTGTCTGCCCTTATTACATCAATATATAAATGAGATGGAAAAAATCCCATCGTTCAGCTGTGTCCTTCACCCTCGACAGAGAGGAAAAAAGTCTGTATTAGTGTAAATGAGACTGAGGAAATGGTATGCCTTAATTTTTGTAGCACTAATTGGATTTTTTAATGTCTAGTAGACCTTAATTTCATAAGGCAAAGCCAGATTTATGTGCAGTCTTTCAATCAAGAAATACCAGCAGGACAGAGTATATCACAGACCAAAATAAAATATTGTGTCCTCTCCTGTTGTATTAATTCCCAAGGCACAAAAAGCTAAATACTACAAACATGAGAAAAGTCGCCATTAGCATCATACAGGTAAGAATTTATTTCCAAAGTTTCTTGTTTGACTTCAGAAAAGAAAGAAGAGAGATTTTCAGCAGAGTGAATATATTTTTTTTTAAAGGTCAAGGCCTTTTGGTTTTAAAGCTGTTAATGATCTGACATTATAAGGGTTCTGACTTCTGACTGCTCCTGCCAATCTCTCCCCTGGCCTGTGTCCTAGCATGGCCCTTCGGGACTGTCACCTCCTTAAAACTGGGGTTAGATTTGGAACAGCTAATGCATATCCAGAAAATAATTTGAATGTTTTATTTGGTTTTGCATATTACCCAAACTCATCTTGCATAATAAGTTTATAAAAGGCATGTGTGCTATGATTTGTTTATTCTACAAATTTTCAGCCAGCCCACACTAATTTTTGAGACTCTGCTGACAGGGAAATGTAATTTTTTGGGCATATTTGCTTTATAGCTGTAGTTATGGAACCTGCATAGCTTGAAAAATGGTGGTACTTGAAATTAAATCCTTCCATACCCCACACTTTGAATAACCTGTGTGTAACCTACAATGTTGGAGGCATGGACATGCAGAAATGAGAAGTGCCAAGGGAACAGGTCTATAGGGATCAGAAGCAGGTGGCTGTTGAGGTTCAGGAATTTCTGTGATAGCTTTCTCCCAACATTACCTGCAAAGATGTACACTTTGCAGTGTTAGCAGGTTGCAGGGGTTTAGTTCTGTGGGGTTTGTGGCAAGGGAAGTGGTGGTTTTTTGTTTTGTAGATACTGTATTGCTCACGAATAACCTGCTGGTTAAGTTTTTCAGGTTAGCAGTTCTTCTCTCTGAAACTCAGGAGATTGCCAGAGGAGCCTCACTTTTGCGCTGGGGCTGCTGACAGCTTTTTATACCAACAAATAATGTACATATCTGAGATCTGTACTGTAAATCTGACGGCTACAGATGGTGTTATATTTTTAAAGATCAAAGTGAATAATGTTGGCTTCTAAATGTTTGAAATTTCCTTTGTATTTTTAACTTGAAGCAGAAGAAATGTGTCATTCCGTTATGTTATTGGCTACCAGCAGCTACACGGGTGCCAGGAGCCGTGTCCCCCCGTCCCTGAGAGGGCTGCTGCCTGTGTGCAAGCAGCAACCAAGGCACTCTGCCTGTTGAGTCTATTAGTCTGTCAAAATCACCAGAAAATGGGAATCTGCTGCTTTTCAGGTTGGCTAATACAAACTGCACTGAGTGGGGGCTGAGGCTGGCTTTAGCCATGCCTCGTTGTGCCCAGCACCTTGCCCTTGCCTGACTGCAGCTGTGGGGTCCCTGGCTGGGAGCACAGGGGCTGAGCTTGCTCTGCTACCTCTCTTTCCTGTTTTTAATACAGTGCCTTTGGTGCTCTTGGCTACATTTGGTGATTTTTGCCTTCTAGGTGGTTTGCTCTAGAAGGAGGCTGGTAGGATCAAATCAATTCACACATGGCAGTGCTGTCACCAGCTTGGTGCTGCTCTCAGCACGGGCAAGTCAATACATGCACTGAAAACCCAGTGTGGGCATTGCTTTGCATCTTTCTAATCTCTTACAGGGCAAATTGCCTATCCTTTAATTGCTTTTAATTTTTACATCCTTAAGTTTCATTAAAGACATGTGGCCTTGTATTAAGCCATTTGTTGGTACCCTTTTTCTTGCAGTCTCTGGAGTGCTCAGACCCGAGGGTGATGTTACCCCAGGTGCTCTGGCAGCAGCCCAGCGTGCGTGGCAGCGTGTCCCAGCACAGGGCACAGCCATGCCCTGCCCGTGGTGGTGGTGACCACCAGGACAAGCAAAGCCCTATCGTTTGCTTCTGACCTTACAGCTGGTGGAATTCCTTATTTGATCCTTCAGGCAGTAGATCAAAAAGAGTTATACAATTTGTTCTTTAAACTGAACTGATTGGCTTTTTTTTTTTTTTTTTCTCCCCCAGTGTAAGTGGAAGAAAAGCCTCAGGGGAGAGCATTTGAATAGGGCATGGGAAAGCATATCGATAATTACATGCATGGATTAGTGCACAAAAGTACTCCCCTCCAAGGATCTGCTTAGTGCTGTGGTGTTTGAAATAATGGAGTGTTTAATCATATTATTTTGCAATAGTGAGGCTTTGATTACGCCACTGATTGAAATCAACTTTTCAGATTGCTTTGTGTGAAGATATCCTCATCAACCATGCAAATTCCTATAGCATGGGAGGAGAAAAAGTCATAAAGATGCTGCCCTGGTGGTGTAATTTGGTTTTACATGCACACACGTGATCTTTGACTCCAGTCTTCTGTTTGTAGGTACCATGTGTTTTGATGATATATCCTCTGACATTTAGACTCTTCATTTTGTAAACAGACACCAAATAGCCCATACAACCTCAGAGTACCCCAAGCCTTCTGCCAGGCAGAAGTACAAAGGATTTGAAGTAGTAATAAAGACTCCACTACTGCATTGAAGGAATTTTCTGCTTGTTTATAAATGCAAAATAAATTCCTTCCCAAGGCCAGCTGCATGGGGTAGACTTCGGTCCATGCAGGCACGTCCACGATCCAGAGCTGGGGATCTGGGACATCCCCTTGTGCCCTTGGTCTGTGCCAGGATGGAGACTGCAGGGAAGGCACCGGGAGGGAATGTGCTCCTGCTCCTACAGACCTGCTCTCTCCATTCCAGGGTTTACACTTTCAATTTACAATGGCATCTCTCCCTGAAATATTGCAGTGCAAACACTGTGCCACAAAGGAGGCTGTGCTGAAAGCATTAACTCCACTGGAGCTGGGGTGAACAGGGAGGATGTGATTTTTAAGCAGTCCAGAGCAATAGAGTGACTTTGGGGGGGCTGTTCGTGTGCTGATCCAGCTTCCTTTGTCACGAGGGCAGGGGAGGTGCTGGGTGTAAACAGAGTACAAGTGGTTTTTTTCCAATTTGTGGCGTTTGAATTCACGCCTTTGCAAATGGGAGGCTGTGGTGACACTACTGAGGTGCAGATTTATGGATCCCCTTTCAGTGTCTTCTCAGAAAAGATCTCTGAAATGATCAGTTACACAACCAGTTTCATACACGTGTGCCTCAAGTTGTTTTTTTCCAATAAGTAACCTTACCTGTGGAGGATTAGTTCAGGGTCCTCTCAGCTCCTGTTGCTTGTGTATGAGTGTTTATTCACAGTGTCTTGAAAGGTTAATAGACCTCTGGAGATGGCCCCAAAATAAAGTGTGAGCTTTCTCAGTGCCCAGGTTAAGCCTTTTAATTTGGATATTGGCTTCATAAAGGCTCAGTGGTGGTGTGAGATCTCACGGATGTTAAAATGATTTTCATACTGAGAGCTTTTGTCCTCAAGATTTATTCTTTTGGATTTACTCAGCCGCAAATAAAAAATGAGTTTAATTGATGTCTGTGCTTTTAACAGACAATTCTTTAGCTAGCTGGTTTTATTCTAATTTTTTTTCTGTCTAAGTAACTGGAACTATTATGTTTCCTACAAATGCAAAAAGCACTTTTGCTAATTTATTCTGTTGAAATAATAATGCCTGTAAATGAAGGCAGCTAAAAAGATGGATTTTTTGCACGAGTTTCATATATTTCTGCAGGTGAGTTGATATCAAATCTAGTATCAAGTGGGCACCAGAGAATCATGACTGAATATTTGAACGAGTTGCATGACCTTGCTCTTGATTAACACTGCTGCCAGATTCAGCACTTCAGCCTCATTGTGAGGAGATTAGTCTGCCTGTAGAAGAGGAATTTCAAGACTGAAAAGAAGGACTTTGAGTAAATTTTGTTTTTAAAATAGCCGTTTGTTTCTCATTATCTCTCTTTTAGGGACAATGCAATTTTTGTCCTAGCAGCCTGGGTTTTCCAGCAGTCATTCCCTGTTCCTTCCACCCTTTTGGAAGGGAATGCCACCTGGGAGCACAGGGCTTGACTGCTGAGTATCAGCAGTGGCACTTTCAGGGGTACCTGCATGCTTTTTTTTTTTCTGTACAGAGAGAATAAAGAGCAGCAAAACCTGGGTGCAGTTGCCCCCTGCTAGCCCAGGCCATCGCTCTGGACCAGTTCTCCCATCCCTGTTTACAACTGGTAGTAAAGCCTCCCTCTCTCCTCAACCCTGTATTGCTTGGGGTTATGTCTCCATCCCTACCAGTGATTTTTGCTGTGGAAATTACTGTGAGGAGGAAGGGCTGTTTGCACTGCAGGGCCAAGGGGAGCTGCAGACACCCCATCCCACCTTCCTCCACAGTGTCAAATGCCCTGAGAGCCTCTCTCTGCTCCGTGCAGACTTTTAATTCTTATAATCATCTGTTTTGTTGAGTGGTGAATACTCAGCTGTTGATTTGGCCTTTTGAATTCACGTAGTCAAAAACTTCCCTGGGTAGATGTGGTATAAAAGTGCCCTGCAATGATAGCAATAGCAAAGCTGCAGAGAGGAAATGAGGTGATAAATTTTTTTTCCAGGCTTGCTAGTGGCTCTGTTATCCTGGGCTGCCATCTCGCTCTCCATGGCTGTTTCCTCAGGTGTAAAATGGAGCCATTACCCACCTGTTCTCCTCATGCTGAGTTTTGCACCCTTGCAAGTTGAAACAGGCTCTCATTTGCTCCTGCTGGTTGTGTGCACTGGCAGCCGGCACCAGAACCTGCCTGTGGCAGCTGACGAGATCTGAGTGACCTGGATTAATTAGCATATGGCAATTTGGGAAGGGAATTAACTGCCTGCTCTCGTAATGCCAGTTTGCTGCCACCACGTCCAAAAATTGCACAGATTTAGTGTCTGCCTCTCCCCAGCTCTGCGTATTGCTCGTGCTGAGTGGGCCCAGGCTGCTGTCCTGGTCCCTGACCCCAGCCATGAGCTGGGCAGTGATGGGTGTTGAGGTGACAGCATCTCAGGCACTGGGCTGAGACAGCTGAGTTTGCTGTGTTTGTGGCACAGGGGATGCACTTCTTTTGGCTGGAGTGTGTGCAGTGAGGGCTCCTCTGACTTCATCCCTGGTCATTGTTAAGAAGTTATTTGTGTGGTTCTCTTTTTTTCTGAAAAGTTTTGATCCAAGATGGGACAAGTGTTGAAGGCATAGAGGTAACAGGTTGGAGGATAATGAACTCTTAATTTTTGCTTGGAGCAAAGATTAATATTGTGTATAAACTGCAACCACTGTGCTCCTTGCTGTGCGTGGCACCATGAACTGCAACTTCTCCCCACAGCTGTTATGTCTTCCTCAGAGGCCTGCCTTTACTTCAGTTTTGGCATTTTGGGGAGAGGGGTTGGTTGTTTCCTAAAGTTTGAGATGAGCGTGTACGCACACGTGAGTAGAGTTACAAGTAGATAAAACAATTTTCACGGGTAATTTTTAGGCATCATAACTTGCCTGGACTTCCATCGAGATGAGTATCTCAAATAGGAGAACAATCTCCATCCATGGCCTCGGGGGCCATCATGCAGCAGTAGAACCTAGAAAGGTGGGTCAGCAGCAGCCTGGCAGGGCAGCTGCACACCCCGAGGCCTGGGGACCCCGGTGCTGGCACTGCTGCAGCCAGAGGGGGACATTGGTGACTTCTGGCATCTTGGAGAGTGACTGCAGAGCTTGCTGCTTTCGGGGGGGGAGGGTGTAGGTATTTGGTGCTGTTTGGGACCAAAGGCAGGAGTTTGCCTCGTGCTCACAGCCTTTGGAGCTGTGTGTGCCCTTCTGAGGCAGCAGTGATGCTGGGTGGCTTTGGGAGCTGGTGGTGTCACTGTCCCGTTTCTGCACAGGAGTTGGGGGCAGCTGTGGGGTGGCCTGGTGGGAGAGCCATGCCCGGGCAGGGGTGGTGTGGGAACAGCACTCTTCTTTTTAGCAACACTGCTTGTTTTTGAATGGCCATAAATGAATACAAATGGCACTCCAAACTACAGTATATGTACACAGAGGATTAATTTGTTTGATTGCACTGTCAGGCAGGAGTAGCAACGTTCAATCCAAACAACTGTTGTCACCCATTTTATCATGTTGTGTTTAACAAATACAGTTTTTTGTATTGTGACCAGTGATGGGGGATACGTCACAAAGTAGGATTTTGCATTTGCATTTACTCTTCTTTCTTGAGATATCCTCATTATCTAGTACTTGTTACAGCACATCACTGCAGATCTGCTGGCACTGTCAGGTAGTATAAACTCAGCGTGTGCACGATGCGGGTCTGTAGCAGGAAGCACCACGTTCCCAAATCTCTGCGCTGATGTCTGCAGGCATGTGCATCCTCCACCAAATGGCAGATATATGAGGATGTGTGCTTTTAAAAAATATTTTCATTTCAATTGATAAATTAGACAGTTAATGCGAAGTTGTCTACAGTTAGTGTGGGGAGAGCACAGACAGTCCTGTGCTGTAAACCAGGAATCCTTATCCCAGAAATTTTAAGCGATCTGCTAGTGAAAGTTTTTAAAAATGTGTAATAAGTGGCTTTGCCTCTGGTGGAGTACCGGAGCACTTGTCACAAATACGCTTGATGTTCCAGATCCTACAAAAATTATTTTGTCCCTGTTACTTCATGGTCAGTGCATCCCCCTGATGTGCGGTGGGCGCTTCGTGCCTTTAAACGTGTTTGGGTGCTGATCCCACAGGCACCCACGTGAGGCACCGTGTTGTGTTTGCTACCAAAAAGGATTGCTCCAGTACAGAAGTGTTCACTCATCAGTGCCTTGTCCAGAGCTGGAGCTGGCTCCACGTGGCCCCACACACGGATCCAGGATCTCTCCTGGATGCCGCTCAGCTGGAGCTCGCCGTGTCCCAGCTCCGTCGGCCACCAACATCCCACAGCCCGTAGGATGCTGGCTGCCAGTCAGCAAGGACTCTTTGCAGCTGAAGTGATTTAAATCACTGGTTGTGCTCATGATTCAAGTGATAAACAAGGAAATTTGAATTAAATAATTTGAACTTTTCCTAAGTGAGAGCTCATTCCCGTTGATTAGGAGGAGTAATACAAACACATGGCTTGCAGCTAGTCACACACTTGTAAAATTTGGCATGGTTGTATATTAACCAGAAAGTGATACTGGGTCTCACACAGCTGTGGAGCACTTAGTTAGCTCCAGAATCTTGTGGTTTGCTTTTTAAATTCTTCAGAAAAGGTTAATTACATTAAGGGAGAGTGGTTGTTTTTTCACTTGAGATTT
This sequence comes from Ifrita kowaldi, assembly GCA_013398055.1. Lineage (NCBI taxonomy): Eukaryota > Metazoa > Chordata > Aves > Passeriformes > Cinclosomatidae > Ifrita > Ifrita kowaldi. The sequence continues at coordinate 83,774 of VZRS01010167.1, read as the reverse complement.
GGCTCATATGGAGCAAGGACAGAAATTAAAGGTCAACTAAAATGTGTAAAACCATGACTTGAAAATTGCAATTATATTTATAAAACATGCTTCCCATATTTAATTTTAAAAAAAGCATTTTCTGTCTTAAATTACATTACTGAGTAAAGAATTATTAGGTGTGATTTTCTACTTTTCATGTTCTACTTTTCAAGCAGCTTTACTCTGAGCAGTGGATGTTACTGTCAAATTGATTTTTAAACAGTTGGGGTTTTTTTAAGAGTGTTTAATCAATCATTAACGACTTTGTTTAAAATTCATGAGATTTTAAACATTCATAAATTGTCTTTGCCTTCGTGTGCGGGTCCAAGCCCGGCTGGCAGTGCTGCTGCTCCTGCTTCCCCGGGCAAACCAGCAGCCTCACAGGGCTCCAGCCATGCACCGTGTGCTGCAGGAGGTTCAAGTTAGCATTGCTGTTGTTTTATCATAAAAGCTGATAAATCTCTGATAACGTGGAAGGAAAAGGAACCCTGGGAAACGAAGTCATTCCACTACCAGTAAAGTGCTTGCTCAAACTCCAAAAGTTACAAGCGAGTAAGACAGAATAATCCTTCTCGATTGGGAGCTCTGCAGGACCATGGTAAAGAGTTTTAAAAGTCCCTAATTTAGTGTTTCACTTGAAAATTGAGTGCCACGGTTTCATGGTTGCCTGTGTGTGCTCAGTGGTGAGAGGAGTTTGGGATGCAGTGCGCGTTTCCCCCGGGTCAGAGCTGTGCCGCCGGAGTTTGTCGGTGCTGTTGGCTTTGCCATCCCGCTGTGGCGTGTGGGGAAGTGGTGGCACCAGCTCCCCGTGCTCAGTCGTGGGCTCTGCCCCAGGGGTTTGGGCTCCTTGGGGCCAGAGCTGAGCACAGAACTGCAGCAGGGCAGACACAGCCACAGAAATGCATCTTCTTTTGTTAATTGTTATACAGCAGCACCGGGAAGTCCAGGAGGTTGTGTTCTGGGAGCGCATCCTCTTCTTCAGGGAGTCAGAAATCAGTCCAGGGCCTTTGCTGACCTGTAGAGCCACCTATGGCAGAAAGGCCAGACCACGTGGAGCTTCCAAGTGACCCTTCCAAATCCGAGTCCCAACTAAAGGTCAGCAGAGCAGCTACCTCAAATGATTTTAAATGTTTACATTTACACGTTGCGTTTCCTTTTTTAAAATAATTTATCAACTAGCACGCTACCACTGTGAGACAGAAAGACAAAATGCAGGTGGGCTTTTTTGTTGTTGATAATCATGGGATTAGAAACAGAGGTTTTGCCTTCTTAATAAAAGAATGAATGGATAGATGGATATTTCCAGCTCTGAGCTTCACTATCCATTGATTTATCCACTTGGATCTATGTGTACAGCTCCTGTTTCAACAGCAGCAGCTTCAAGATTCCTGAACAAATGGAGATAGATAGTTGTGGGGTCTTTTCCTTCATTCTGCTTTTATCTCCAGATTTACTTCCTGTGCTTACTGCCCCTGCTGCAGAGGAGCAAGGCATACTTTAACAGTGTTTTCTGTGTAGTTAAGATAATGTAACAGAGTCAAAGTTGTTTATGGAATAGGTTTGCATGGAGGAAACTTCCTAAAATTTAGACTGCAATATTTAGGTCATATGACTATATTTTTAGTAGAGTCAACTGAAAATATAGAACTATGTAAAAGGCTAAATAAATTTCAAAATTATTTTTCACTCAGGGAATGTACATGTCTTAAAAGAGTAAACAGCTTGGAGGAAACTTCCCCTCCCTGAATTTGTTATTGCAGACAAACTCCGTGACCTTTGTAGGTGTTACACTGCTAATCCTGTGTAATGGATAATGGAAGTATTTTAAAATGTTAAGGAAACCTGGCCCTTCTTTCCACCCAGCTGAGGATGGCATCTATATTGGCCTGTGAAATGAGAGCTGGGTTCAGCAAGTTACTGATAAGAACTGAAGCAAATGCTACTCTTTGACAGCTGTAATATGACAGTCCCATTGTCATTTCAGTGTATTTCAAATAAGTATTTTACATAGCTCAGCACAGCTGTCTGTCCTGAAACCTGCATGGCGGCCCCTGGAAAAATGTAGAACTTTGCATAAGTCGTGCAAGGAGAAAACCACCGTTTCATTTTCTCCCTCCTGAGGCCTCGCTGGGCTCTGCAAGTTCACTCCCTCTCTTCTGAGCTAATTGTGCTCTTAAATCACTTCATCTGTTTGATATTTGCAAGTTTACTCTCCTCGATTTTAATTTAAATTTCTGGGTGGTAACTCTATTGTAGTACCATTGGTTTTGAATCCTGTTGTAATTTGTCAATTACCTAGTCATGATGTAATATTTTGTACGGGCCAGGAATATACTGAGCAGTACACTAAATATAAAACATTATATACTGTAGCTTTAAAGAACCAGTAGCATAAAAATGCATATAAAAACTCAGTGGAGCTTGATTTGCAGTTTGCTTCTACTTCTAAACTCAGGTTAAAGGTATAGTTGGTGATTAATTTAGTTTTATGGCATTTAAGAAAGCCTTAATTCTGATCTTTAACCTAGATGACTTTATATGCATCACATTTGGTTCTTTGGGCCCTGCATCTTCTCTGCTTTTCTGTGTCGTTTGCATGGCCACATGTTGAAGGTAAAACAAAAGCCCTCCATTGTGTGCACAGTGTTCTTGAGGAGAAAAAGCATCCAAGGAAGGCTGGTATTCAGGAATGGGATGTCAGGGGTGCTGCGTCACCCACTGAGAGCTGAACAGAAAGGCAGTATCTGTATCAACACTGGGGTTTGGTTGTGTTTCTTTTCCCCCTCACTTCCCAGGATGATTGACTGGTTTGCATCTAATGAAATTTTCATGCACATCCACAGAACAGTGGGATTCTGAGGAGAGAGATTAATATTTCAGTAATTACACTGTGCCTGTGTGTCAGTGGAGTCCTTGGTGCACCCACGGAGGAGCCCTGGCTGCAGGCAGCAGGTCACAGGAATGTCAGGAGGAGCAAATCCAGCTGGGGGGGGCTTGTTGCTTTTGGCAAAATGTGTGGATGGGGAAAGAAAGAATGCATGTGAATGTCCTTTCCTGGAAGTAAATACTTTGAGGGAAAAATGGGTACTGAGGTAGTACAACATGGGGAGAAAAAAAGCCAGTTGTTTCTTGGGCTGTGGCAGTAACTTCAGGGTGCTGAATGTCACTTAGCCATGCCAAGGAAGGGTGCTCAAGGCTGGAGTGTGGCTCAGCAGTGTCACTGCTCTGTCTTTTCATTTGGGGGATTGCCAGGTGCTCTCTGCCTTGTGCTTTCAACGTGCCTGGTCGAGGCTGGGCTGCCGGGACATTTCACCTTCCGCAGACTCATGCATCCATTTCTCCTGTCCCTCCCTATTCCAGAGAACAGCCCATCTTCACCACCAGAGCCCATGTCTTCCAAATTGACCCCAGCACGAAGAAGAACTGGGTTCCTGCAAGCAAGCAGGCTGTAACTGTTTCCTACTTCTATGACAGCACGAGAAACAGCTATCGGATTATCAGTGTGGATGGAGCCAAGGTAGGAGGCTGCAGGTACCCGGCGTGTTTCTGTGCGGAGAGGTGCGGGACTGTCAGCCCTGGCTGAACGCAGAGGGGCTGCGTTAAATGTGTTAGAAATACTCCATTTTTTATGTAATCCATTATGGAGACTTGTAGTGATAATTGGAAAAAACACAGGGCACCCTAAAAGTGATTTTGCGCAGCTTGGTTGATTTTCTCTCTGACGGATTCGACTTTGTGATCAGTGAGCCAAGAACTTTTAAGTGTCCAAATTGAGTCAGTAGCACAGTGTCTGAAACAGCCACCTATATTAGGGAGATAAGGCTGAGGCCTTTTTGGTGATAAAAATGTTCTTTCTGAAAGGAACAAGCAGACAGATACATGCAGACTATAGCTTTTAATGTAAATGCCAGCTGCATATTCACTTTTGCCTGGCTGAACTATTTACAGTTTAGTACTTAATTTTCTTCAGCTTTCACACTGGAGTTCATCAGCCTTAGGTGACAAGTTAAGCATGAAGGCTCTTCCCCCAACCTTTCTTCTTAATTTGTTTTGCATTACCAGAGAGTGTGCTGAAGTATTTGCTGTAAGAATCCAAATCAGTCGAACTGAATAGGTTGCTTAGACAACTGTTTTTATTACAAACTACATTTATCCCACTGATTAGTCCCTCCAAAGTCACTTGATGGGTGACTACTTTCCCCTAGCAGACCCCAGTCAGAGGTATAAATGAAAACATTTTGCTCATGTACAAAAATCATCAGTCATTTCTGTCAGAGCACAAGCCACAGGGTAACAAGATGAGTTTACAGCCTGTTTATCTGTGTTCCTGTTTGGATAAGGATGGTAAAATATCGCTGTTCTGGGAGATAGAGATCACAGAAATCATCCCTTAATAAAGCTTTTCTATTTGTCACGCCTATTTCACATACTTGTTTTTCCAAACATCTCCTGTGCTATATTTGGTTATATATTGGCTTATAAATCAGCCATACTTGCCTGCTTTAATTGATGGTAATGTTTCATTGACACCAGTGCAGCATTAATATCTCCCCAGCACGATGCTGTAGGTGCCGGAGCGCTCGTTCCCGGGAATGCTGCGGTTTGCAGCTGGCACAGGCAGCCCCTGGGACCTGCTGGGGGAAGCTGAGCCCCCCAGGTTTGCTCACACCCCGTGGATGCCCGTGCTGAGGCCGCTGCTGGTGGGCTCTTGGCTTCACAAGTGGCGAGTGCCGCTTCCGAGCCGAAACCGCTGCGCTCACAGCAGCGCGTCGCTTGATTTGTGGGTGTGCATGCATGCATTAAGAGCAATTAATGAAAACAAAGTAATTACTGCATGTGGCGGGGGAAGCTGCAGGGGCGGCGTGTGGCCGCAGCCAGAGGTCCTGCCCAGAACTGCAGAGTGTGTGCAGGGAACAGGCTGGGCACCCAAGCTTTGCTTTGTCACCTGCTCAAAAGGCACTGGGAAGGAACATTCCCTCCCACCCCCCGTTTTAACGTGTCCCAGAGGAAGGTGAGCTTGCCATGATTAGAATTCTCCCCTGGGGGTTCCCAAGCACGAATCAATTGCTGGCCACATAAATTATTCCTCTTGTATTGAATCTTTGCTGATTAAGGAACAGGTCAAGAATAGATGCTACCTTCATGCTCACCTCTGGAGAGTCCTGTGACCCTGCCTGTCCATTTTAAGAGCGCTAATTTGGAAAAAAAACCCTGTGTTTATGCCAAAATACGTTAAAAGTTACATTTTTCCCTTCAAACAACTATTGTTTAGTGTTTTGACCTACTTTTCCAGGCAGAAATGAAACTGGGTAGAACTGTAAGGAAGAATATAGGCAGCTTCAGATGATGGTGTCCTGCTTTCTGTACATCTCATTAGAATGAAGTCTTTCGTGTGCTGGCAAATACCAGATGGATTAATGTGACAGCATCACTGTGGGCATAAGTTATGTCTGTTTTAAGGACAAAAAAGCTGAAGCTCAAGTAAACGAAGGGTCTCAGCCCTAGAAGGAAGGCAGGGATGAAGGATGTGTGTCTCTTACAACTCTCCATCCTTGTCTGCTCTGCAAAGGGGCTGTTCTAACAGTTTATTTTAGACAAATATATATGATTCACATTGGCTTGCAGAGAAATTTCAGTTAAATCCAACTCGTATGCAGATGTTGGATTAATTTTGAGGGGTTTTTTTACCTTATGTTGACATTACATACTAACAATGAAAATACTTTGAAGTGATCAAGAATACGGGGTACTTCACTTGTAAATTGCTCATCACCTGGTTGCATAAGCTTGATTCTAGTTGTAGCACTCAACGTGTCACCCTGGGCAGTGTTGAATTGCCAGTGCGTGGAGGAGCTCAGAGCTGCTGGAGCCCGTGAGCAGAGCACGGGGCAGGCTGGGCAGTGTCACCCTGATGAGCCCTTTCCTCCTGATGCAGCACTGACCTGATGGGCTGTGATCCTCGCAGGAGTGGCCTCCTAAGGCAGCTGCTGCTGTCCTCAAAGGTCCAGACCCTCTGCAGTGCCCTGTCCCCTTCAGTCCCATCCTCTCTTCTCCCAGCAGGCGTAGCCTGTCCCTGTCTCCTCCTTGTCCCCACACACCCGAGTGCAGGGCAGAGGGGGGCAGCAGGGTTTAGCAATGGGTTTAAGGTGGGGATTAAGGGAACTGCTGAGCCCATGTGTTTAAAGGTGTAAATATTGGTGACTCAGTTTGTGAGCCTGGCTGGCAGAGGAGCTGCTTGGCTCTGCTGCCCAGTTCAGTGCAACACTGCCTTTGCCTTACCCCTTGGGGAAGGATAGGAGAGTCAGGATGCTGCAGATGGAGGTGGTGAGAAAAATGGAATAGAAAGAGAGCAGCGTAGAGATAGGAAGCAGAGTGAAGTCTAGGGAGCTTAACTCTTTCCTTGCAGAGGGGTATGCAGGAGTCTTATGCTGAAAACGAGGAGTCCAATATGCAGGCCAGCCAGGAGAGAGCATACACCTGCAGGTGCCAGGTTCCTTCCAAATCCTCCCATCCCAATGGCAAATAAACCCATTAAAATGCCTGGGGAATGAAGCCCTGCAGAGAGGAGACCCTAGATTCAAAGCAGCTTGTACCACTTTAATTCCTCATGTTTGCAAAGCTGAAGACAACAGCTCTTCTAATTCCTGCATCTTTCACAGAGAAACAGGTGCTGTGGCCAGGAGCTTACAATTTATAGCAGAAGATTTCACAGATACCATATGAGAATTTGCTGGGTGATCTTAACCAAGATACCATGACCAAACAAGGGAATAGATTAGTGTATCTTTTAATTACATTATAATTGACGTGTATGTTGTCAAGCAAGTAATTTCATCATGTTTTAAGAAGTTTCTAGCCAGAGGCTAACTGCAGCATAATGAATGCTGGAGGAAATGATACAGTGAAATGCAAGGGCACACACTGGTTCAGAGTTAATGAGGCAGCCAAGAGACTTCACCGTGTGAAAGTGCCCAGTGGTGTGGACAGAAGTCAACCCTGTTGAAAAAAGACAAAATACTGTGATGATGCAGGGAGAACATGAACTTGTAAGTGTCCAATTGCTGTGCAGTGTGTGGGGAAAGCCACACCCAGGGCTCCTCCTTAAAAGTGACCTACTTTGGCCTGCCTTTTGGAGGCAAAAAGAAAGTTTGGCAGTATGAAAATTATGCAGACCGGTGGCCTCTGTCATCCTCAGGAATAATGCATGGTAGTACCCTGGTTGGTGGGTTTATTTATTTTTTATAAACTGAAAATGCATGTTATCCAAACAATATAGAGAAGAGGGAAAGGAATTTGAGATGGAAATATAATCCCTCAGAAACAAGCCTCTGCCCTCTTTTCAGATGTTCATGTTGTATTTCTACAAAACCTGTGATTGCAACAACATCGATTTTCTCTTTTGAGAAATGAGCTGTTAATAAGGAACATAAAGCTAGCTTAAAAATTAATAGCCAGCAATAAAGTGCATAGTGAGACATACTGAGTTGGCAGCAGCAAAGGAAAGTGACGCAGCAAGAGTCAGTGCAGATGCCAGTCCCCAGTTATCTCTGAGAGATGCTTAAACATGACTAGAAGAAAATTAAAATGAGGGTTTAAAAGATGACTACATTGCAAGAGTAATCGTGGTAAATACATGATACAGAAATAAGGACTGTGTTTCTGAGGCTGACACTCGTTCCCAGTTAGTTACTAATTCATTTAAGAGTTTATTACCTGATAATTACCTCGGATATTGGAGATCAGCAGCTAAGTTGGGTATAAGTGTGTGAAAGTATTGAAGAGAGAACCAGAAAAATTGCTGTGCTGGGAAAGCAAAATCAGTGGGTCTGTTTCTGAAGTAAATTGCAATTAGTAAGCATTAGAATATGGGCCAAATTTTGCCAATCAGTATTCACACAGTGTTCCCCAAAGTGAATACAGTACATTACATGGTGTGATGAAGCTGTTTGATCAAGGGGCATCTATGCAGGGGACAGTGTGATTTACAGAGGACAATGAAGCTGGCAGGGATAGAGCCCCAGCAGCCTGTGGCAGCAGATATTTAGGGAGGTAAGAAGGGGTGCTATGTAAATCTGCTGATACTTGATGCATTCCTGGCTCTCTCAGTTCCTGTACCAGTCCTAATTGCTACCTAATTTAATAGTTGCCCACCTCTTTATGAGCAGGCTTCTCTTGTTGTCACGACTGGAGGCAGGTGTCCTCAGCACACAAAGAGGAAATTGAGTTCTCCAGTGATGTGTTCAGAGGCTCAAAACAGATCTTTTTCTTTGCCCATGGAAAAGGAATTATTTTAAGGCATAGTTGTTAAAAATATCCTAGAGTATTTTGCCAAAAGGTGACTCTTAGATTTGAGAATCTTTTCTTTCAGAGGAAAACAATTACAGGGTATGGTAGCACAGATGAAATTCCTTCATCTGGCTAGATATTTTCATTCTTTTTTTTCTTCCATTGACGTAAATTCAGCCATTAAACCAATAGCAACTCTTTCTCGGGGAAAAAACCTACCAAGTAATTTATACATTACAAAATTTTTGGCACTGAGTTATAAAAGGCATCTGGCAGCGTGTACCTCACCAGGGGTCTGCGTTGGTGTGGCAGCATTTAACTCTGCCTCTAGGACCTCATGGGTATGATTTGTGATGATGTGTGGCAGCAGCAATCAAAATATTGGCTTCTCACTTGGCATTCAGAGTGTCAGTGTGTGCTCGCCGGACCCCGCACCCGATGAGTTGGGTGCAGTGGTGCAGGCTGTATCATTTGTTTAAATGCCTCCCTTTTCTTAAATACCTACGTTTTTTAACTACCTAGTTTTTCAGGTTTAGTAGTTCTGTAGTGAAAGTACAGAGGGTGTTTTACAGCCTTGGGTGGCCAAAGATGAAGGGACGTAAAAGTGCACGAAAAGTGACCTTACAAAGTGGTGTGTTGGCTTTTCTTTTAGTGTGTATAGATAAATCCTGAATTAAGTGCTGCGATTTGGAAAGGTGTGGGTGAGGGTATTTGTGTGTTTTGTCAAAGGGAGGGAGATCCTTTGAGTTCTAGTTTTGCCTGCCCTAGTTTTATTTCTGGCCCTCGCTTGTCAGGAGGGCCGGGTGCTGTATCCTGGAGGAGCGTGGTGCTGCTGGGGTCCCAGCCAGCTGCCCTTTGCCTGCCCAAATGCCAAGAGGCCCCACTCCTCACCCTGAAGATTATTTTGCTGACTGCAGCCCTGGCAGGACTATGTTTTCCAGAGAGTCCCTGCTAGTAAAAATCTGATTATATTAAAATATTTTTTATTCCATCTTCTCAAAGCCTTTTTTTCCACCAATGGCTAACTGAGACAGATATTCCTTTTTTTTCCCTAAAACTTCTTCTGCCGTGCTGTTTTTGCCCTCTGTGCAGTTTTCCTCCAGGCTGGGTGGGAAATCTTTTCTGGTGGTCCCAGAAAGTGTAGCACCCATAAAACTTGGATGGGATGGGGGGGAGTATGAGCTCAGTATTCCTTAAATGTCTGACACGGAGAACAACATGGAAAGGACCTTTCATCTGCAGGCAGCATGTGACACTGGGATGACCTTTCCTCAAAAGGCAGCCTGTGACACCGTGCCCAGAAGCCACATCCAGTTAAAGGGTGACACTGCATTAGGGCAAACCAGTGCAAAGGAGTCCAGGTTTTGACCTCTGAAGGTCTGATTTCACTGATCCAGTATTTGTGCCTTCTTGTCCGTACCTGTCCACAAAAGAAACCTTCATATGTTATAAAAGAAGATTTCCAGTACTGGTCTGGCTGATTACTGTAGTACAGAAATTTAAGCTTATTTGATGGCCTTCATCCCCTCTTTATCGTAGTGTGTTATTTCATGAACTACTGGGGCTAATTTCAACGTGGCTGTTAGCACTGTGGATGATACCAGAGTCAACAAATGGAACTAATTAATGCCCCATATAAAAATTATACTCTATCTTTCGGGATACAAAATATGGTATAAAATATAATTTTAATGCATAGTCCTGTCTTCCAGCATGCACAGTTTGTGTGCATGTTGCAATAAACACCTTGTTGCTTTTATGCTGCTGAGAAGACTGTGAAGTAAAAACATTAGTTGTGGGTTTATGATTTCCTATATACATTACGTAATCACAGGATCACAAAATATCATGTATTAAAAAGGACCCACAAGGCTCATCAATTTTAACTCTTGGCTCTGCACAGGACCACCCCAAATAGACAATGGAATATATAAGAATAGAGTAGATAAATACTTTACTGTAGAGACAGAAGAACTACAAGAGTATCAGTGTGTATAGGCTGTTAATCCATACTAAAGCCTTTCAAATAATTTGGTGTCATTTCATCAGTCTCATCAGGTGTGTTTTGCACTTCTCCTGGTTCAGATCTCCCAGGTGGGGAATGATGCTCATCTGCTGCAGACATGTTCTAATACCAGTAGTGCTAAACTAAAGACTTTGTAAAAGATGCTTGAAGAGTCTCAGGCTGCTTTTTGTGGTGTCTTTTGGCCTTGTTGTTGCTGTAACTAATGAAACTGCATCGAGCTGCTCCCTGAGGTGCAGCTGCTCCTTTTGTAGACTTCTCCTTCCTTTTGTACAATGATCATCAGATTGAGAGCAGGACATCTGTCCTGGCCTGAGTCAAAGCCCACCAGCCTAACCTAAGGTGGAACCTGTCTTTCACTCAGACAGTGAAACAACTTGCAGTAAATAATTAACATTTTAAATATTAATTTTATTTAATTTTGTTTAATTTTTAACTATTTCCTGGTTTCATTTGAATGTGTTAGAGTTGTGGTGATGCAACTTCCAGATTTCTTAGCGTCAGTTGGAATGATTCAGAGAGAACTCTCAATTTAAAGAGAAATTGCCGTCAGTGGGTGATGCTGGTGTCTCCTAGGCAGGGGTTGCTTCTCTGGGGCAGGCTGAGGGGCAGTGCTGGGGCAGCAGCAGCCCTGCAGCTGGGGTGCAAGGCAGGAGGGTCTGCATGAGGTGCTGGGTCAGGCACCTCAAAGGTGTGAGGTGTGCCCCAAGTGTAGTGCTCCAAAGGGGTCCTGTGCAGTATCAAAGAGAAATGTGGGTGTTGGGGTTAGGGGAAGCTGGAGCAGGACAGACTCAAATAGGAAAGGAAATGGACATTTTACCACGAGGATCAGTATCTGGGGTGGGCACACTGAGGTGTGTGCTGGAACCTTCTGCTCCAGAGACCAGGACTTCATATTCCTCTCAAAGACATCATTGAAATAAGAGTGAATGAAATTAAGGAAAGCAGCAGACTCTGATGATCTTAAAATATTTGTGGTGTCTGTGCTAGGGGTGTACTTGTCTTGATTAAAGTTGCTTGAGTTTTGGTTTCTCTCTAAGCATTCAAATAACTTGAGAACATTTTCTTTGGAATTTGGTGAGGGAGAAATACAGCATAAAGGAGAAGCAGAGCTGCCAGCCAAGGATGAGACTACTCACTTGCATCATCCTTTATTTGCTTAAGGTGATGTCAGGTATTCAGAAATTCAGGCTGAGGGGAGGTGCAGGATTTAATAACTGGGAGGATGCTACATTGCCCGGAGTTGTGTCTGCAGGAGAATTGTCAACAGTTGCTAAGACAGGTTTAGATAGGCAGAGCTGGTTATATTGGGTGCACTTGTGTGAACAGGTCTCTGAGTATTCAGAGGATGAGAAAAAAATGGTTAGGGCTTAACTGCAATAGGAATTTCAGAACTGCTAATACTAGTGGAGATGAGCCAAGAATAGAAGGAAAAGTTAAAAGTGTTTGCACAGAAAAAGACCTAGGGCTCCAGGTGAAAAAGAGAGCTTGTCAAAAGCTGAGAGATGGAGCAAAGCAAATGCCAGGAAATTTGGTGGGTCACTTGACATTGAATCAACCAGAAATCATGACCATCTGCTGAGGTTGTGTTCTGGTTTAGAAACAATTTTAAGTCTAGAGCTGTAGAACTCATATCACTTAAACATTTCTATGTTAATCTCTTTCCAAGTTATTAACTTTGAAATGTGAAAAATCCTCTGTTCGTTTTCTGGATTATTTCTGGAAGTAAATCCTTCAGAAGCTGGTTAGTAAGCTTAGGAGAAAACATACCAGAGTGCTGTCAACAGCTGTATCCTTGACAGAAGAGCAGAAGCACATCTGCCACTGTTTGTTCCTATCTGGCTCATTTTTCTGCTTGTATGTGTGTGTGTCACTTGCTCTGGAAAGACCACACACAGCTGAATCCAGGAGATTGCAAAAACCTTTCCAGAAATGAAGTTTGTTACTCACTAAAAAGGAAAAGATAAAAATCCATGCTGAGGATTTCTTGCTGCACCACTTACCAGCAAGGAGGGAAACTGGTCTGGGTAGATTTTTCCTTTTTAAAACCCCTCTAAAATTACTCAGAAAAGTTCTGTCAAACAAAAAAACCAAGTTTTTCAGTAAGTCCCCACACAGTGGTTCCTGATGACCAGACTCGAGTGTGATGTGGCGGACCTGGACATGGCAGAGAGGTTGATGAAACCTTGTGATGTCCCTGCAAAGAAACCTGGACATGCTGTTACCTCCTAAAAATAACCTACCTGTCCTTCATGGCCATTGCTCGTGCTGAGGGACAGTTTTTGGAGATTTTGGAGAGGAACTAGGCTATCCTGTTTCTGACCACTCCCAGGGTGTGTAGGTTGTTAAAGAGTAGAGGAGTCTTTGGTGATGCTGTGTGGTTGTGCCATTCCTGCCTTTCAAAAGGGACCTTCAGGCTTTAGTGAGGATGTTGTGGTAAGCTTGAAGAACTCAGAGGATTATCAGTGCTTAAATAATTAATTTAGGGATGTGGTTGTACTCTACACAAAGACCATGTGCTTTTATTAAATTTCCCAAAAAGTAAATATGATATGTCTATGGGAAGTTTTATAATTTTTTTTCTAAGTGTTATTAAAGCAGCCTTCTCCCTCAACCCAGTATTAGTCACTAGGAAAAAAACAGTCTCCACTGTATCCTTCTCCCTTTCTGTGATAAATTAGGAATCTTATTTCTCATATGAAAATAATACACAAGCATCTTGATTTATATATTTTGTAGATTGTTGCATGAAATTCCTGGGTAACAATTTGTTCCAGAGGGTTTGAAAACCCTTGCTGTAGATTTTCTCCATGAAACAGCTGCTGGTGCTTTGAATCGTGTGGGTGGGTGGATGTGTGTGCTGTGCCTAAAAGGAAAAAAAATTCTAGTCAGATGTCAAAGCAAAAATAGGAGATTTTAGAGATTTAGACTGGGTGGAGGAGGTGGGAAGCCAACTCTGCAGAGATGTTAATTACCTTGGGAAGAAAAAGAGAGCAATGGAGTAGGTGTAGCAGGAGATTTACTTAATAGAATTCACACAATCATGAACCCACTTTTGTTGCATTTAGACAGGTTCTTAGTGAGGACTTTACAACAGAGGTATTTTATCAGAGGAAAAACAGTTATTAGTCTTTTTATTGGAGGGGGGGCTATTTTTAAATCTCTTTTTATGGAGGACGACAAAAATCATATGGGATTTTTTTTGATTTGTTGGCTTTTGCAGTTAAAAATGAACCTCATCATTCATGGAATTATCCTGGGGATGCAAGACAATTTAGGAGAAAAAATCACTTTGTGCAGCTGTGGAAATGGCCCTTTTCCCCATAAAGCAAGCAGCAGCAGCACATCAGGAGAGACTTCACCCACACAAGGAGAGTCTCCTCTCTGCAGAGGGAGCTCAGGTGGGGAGGTAAATGCCAAGGGTCGCAGCAGGTCCCGTGTGCCTTGCAGGCTATCCTGGCATCTCCCTCTTTGCAGGAACCTCTGCATTCCCCTTCCACTCCCGCCTCCTGCAGAAATACCTGGAAGCTTTTGGAGTCCAGTGATGGGTGAAATAGCTGCTGTCCTGGTTAACTGTGTAGAGCAGAAATTCCTGAAAAGCAGCAGCAGGCCAGGCTCACTGCACCGTAGGGATGAGTGAAGGGTAACCAGAGCCAGAGCCTGGCAGTGGCTCCTGCCAGCTGCTGCCTGCCCTGTGCCTGCTTCCCCCATCGTGCACCAATGGGGGAGTGCAGCAGGAGGAAAAACAAGGTGGAGAAACCCAGTGGTCTTCTTAATGTACACCGTAGAGTGCTCCCAATCTAGTTATTCCACACCCTCAGCCTGTCCCAGGGCAGGTGCCATGTACGTGCCAGGTGCAGCAGGTAAAGCAGAGCTAGAACAAGTGCCATTGCTATTTTCAGATTTGTGTGTCTCTGCGCTTCCCCAGCTTTACTCAGTTTGGTGGCCTCAGCAAGGGACTCTCTTTTTCCCCTGTATTACCTCTGTCTTGATTAACAATCTGTCTGTGTGTGTGTGCACTGTCCAGGACTAGAAATGAGACGAGCAGTTTATCACCTGTGACATACTGGTGAAAAGATGTTACATCCTGTCTAGAAGCAGAGGTAGGAAGGATTGGTAGATAGTGCAAAGGATAATACAGATCATGGAAATGTAGGTGGGCTGGTTCCACAAAAGTGTTGCTGAATGTTTGGGATAAAGGAAGAATTTCTCTGTAAATCCACCTCTGACTCCTCATCTTCACATCCTGTCTCACAAGCCCTTCTGATTCATGTCGACTTGATGAGCTGGAAGAACCTGCTGAGCCTGTGATAGCTATGGCCAGAGGATTAGCAGCTTCTTTCCTTCTGCAATTCTGTTTTTAGACTGGGATACATCTTTGCTGAAGATTAGCAGCCTGGTGGGTTGAGGAAATTAAATTTCACAAGGGCTGCAAACTGGAAGCTCATATTCAGAGGTGTGAAAATGAAATGGGGAGATTTTAATATAGTCTTAAGGAGTAGATCCTATGGCTTGGAGCCTTGGGGCTTTTCTGGAGGTGTGGTTATTTCAGAGTAACAGGTGATGTGAATTTAAAGGGGAAATTCCAGAATAATTCCTAATCTGGCACTCTCGTCCCAGAATAAGGTGCTCTTTTCTGATTTAATTTAACACAGTTCCAAAATATATTGGCCAATGCATTTATTAGCTGTTTCATAGCTGTTATTTCAGTCTTTTCCTAGGCAGAGAAGCTGCTGGCAGGGCTGGCTGACAGGGCTCATCACCCCTTGGGTGAGTGTCCTGGCAGATTCCTGCCGGTGCGTTCATCCTCCTCCTCCTCCTCGGGGCTGTGCCTGCGGCTCTGCCAAATGCACTCTGCAATCTCTGCTCTCCTCCCCTTGGGGCTGAGCTCGCTCTGCTCTCCGCTTTTCCCTCCTGCGAGCCTGGCAAGCCGAGGCCGATGGCATCAGGGAGTGCACCGGGAGCCGAGCTGGCACAGCCCGTGTGCCGCTCCAGCTGCCAGCATGCCTGCTCACCTCCTGCTAACGAGGCAGCAGCTCGGGAAAATGCATTTCCAGGAGCCACATCGGCTTTTCCCCCTCGGTGCACTGTTGTGGTGCGGGGTGTGCGGGAGTGCAGCCCTTTAAACACTGCAGGTGTCCCCCGAAAAGGAGCAGCGCTGCGTTTGCGGGCTCTGCTCATGCATTACGAGCAGCGGGAGCTGCCAATACGTTCTTCTCCTTCTACGCACTCAGGTCGTCTTGTGACCTCTTCCTCCTTGATTTATTTGGCAGTTTCTCTCCGTGGGAAGGCAGCAGGATGGGTGTGTTTCAGCCGGTGAATGCTCTGCTCTACACCAGCTCGTTTGCATTCCCTGTTATCTGATGAATGGGCCCGGTGTGTTCCTCAACGTCTGGAGTCATTTCTGGGTGATGCAGCGCTACCTTGTGCTCTGAACATACTTCTGTATCATCTTCAGATGAGAATTTAGGTCTCTCAGGTTTGGTTTTCTCCCAAAGGAAGGGAAATTAGTGTGAGATTTTGGCTGGCTCATGCAGGTGTATCAGGAATTTTTACCATCTGATACATTTGCTTGTAGGTGAGCGCAAAGGCCGGGTTTTTTTTAACCACACGTAGACAACTGAGAATGATGAATGGGTTTATTATTCTGTAAGGTGCTTATTATATTATGCTTCTCTTTGCCTTTGTCTTTAGGGAGAGCTCTTTAACCACTTCAGGGATTGATTGCATTTGATTAGAGAGTAGTTTGTCTTCTGAATCCATTATCCCGGTTGAAAGTCCACAAGTTTATTCTATTTTATGATGCAGCTGGAATTGCACTGTGTGTGTATTATACAAATGAGGACCAAATGCAGAATTATTTCATAAGGGCTCATTTGAATTGATGAGTGGCCTTTTCTTACAGAATTATCATGCTGGATTGCAGGTAGGGATGGAAGAGAGCCTGGGGGCTCATCCTGCCTGCAGCGAAATAATGCCCTTTTCCTTCTCTCCTTCTTTTGAAATTTGAAAAGTCTGGCTCATACTTCCACCAAAAAAAAAAAGAAGAAAAATTTCCCAGTTTATTTCACCTTTCCTGTTGTGGTAGTCACAAATACTTCCCCCTGCCTCCTGCCCCAGCTGAGACCACCTGCCCAGAGGATGGAGGAGTGGTGGGAAGCACTCTCCTTCTGGTCTCACGTAGCCCAGGGCGAGCCAGCCTCGGGAGTGGGGGTAAGCTGGTTTACCTGGCAGGAACACCTGCAAGCCTCAGTTTTCATTGTTCTTTGAAATCATAGCACCCTTTCTTTCTGTTAAACACACTCAATGTGGTTGTTCCCATTCCAGTGGAGTGTCACTGCTCTGAAATGATGGCCAGATTTGTGGGGCAGTGAGTGTACAGGCAGATGGGGTGAGGATGGGCAGGAAGAGCAGGTGAATGAGTGCAGTGTACCCACAGCATCCACCTCCTCTGAACTCACAGAAACTCTGATTTAATCTCCTAAGCTTCTACTTAGGTTTTCACTTCTCTGTAGGAATGAGCATTTCTGAAATGCCTGACTGACAGAGGAGGATGTAAAGGGAAAGGTAGAGCTGGCTTCTGGGTGGTTTCACTAATAGCAGCTTATTATAAATTTAACAGATGAATTGTCAGTTTCTGGGAGGTGTGTGCTCACCACAGCCTTTCCTTGGATTCTCCACTGGCCACAGAAAAAAATTAACTTCTAAGGTGCTCAGCTAATGTAGTGCATTTCATTGCTCAATAAAGTGTTCCTTGGTTTACAGTTTGTAGCCTTCATTATTCCTTTCATCACATCTGATAATATTGAACTGTGTTGTAAAAGATAACTTTAGTGTGAGTTTTTTATATGTTTGTATTTTCTCAATGATTATTGTAGGAGAATTTTATTCTTCTGAGGGTCAGGTATCAGTGAGTGAAGCTTTTGCCTTTCAATCAAACTGGTCATTTTATTATTTTTTTACCCCAGATGTCTAAGTTGATAGGCACAGCAGGATGGAAATAATACTTTTATCACTTGGAATTTCTGGGAATTTCATAGTTTTTAAAATAAATTCTGTAACTTGAGACACCAGACATTTGTAAGTGGTTCATCTGTCTGGTGTAAGATTTTTTAAACAGAAATATACATAAAGCACTTTCTTTAAAGTTTCTGGAAAGCACCCTGATTTTTGGGGTAGGTAGCTTTTCCTCCTGTTCCTTGGACTTCTGTGTTGGCCTGTGCTGGTTGCAGGGTCACCTCTGCCCCTTGCCCTGTTTGTTCCCCTTTTCAAAGGACAGTTTCAGGGGTGCCACTCACCTGGCTTTCCTCTGTCTTGATCCTTCTGGTGAAACTTCCAGTGGTGGGGAGTGGCAGAAAATCGCAGGTTTATTTGAAAGTGATGATGCAAAAATAGGGGAATAAGTTGAGTAGTCTTTAAGACAGGAAATGACAGCGTCAGCACAGAGGTCCCAAGTCAGGGAGGGGATGGAAGCAAGAAAGGATCTTCCTCTGGTAAATTTAATTCACACTTTTTGCTAAATGTAAATGATAGCTTAGGAAAAAACTGCTTGGAATACATAGTAAATGATGTTGCCAAGATACTTCCTGATCATGTTAATTAAACTGTCCCACAGATTGGGCTTAATTGCTGCATAATTTGCATTTTGGAAATGCTGGTACGCATTACTAAAGAAAGCTCTTATTCTCCTAGCAGAAAGAACATTGTACATGAATTAATTTCCAGGGGAAGAAGTCGCTAGACTCATATAATGAAGTATCTGGAAAATAAAGTTAAGATTTTTGATAATGATCTCACATGTATCTCATTCCTTTTAGCAAGATTACATTTTGTATTTACATTATGTATCCACTAAGTTCCTCAGAGACTTCATCCACCAGCCTTCCTCTTGCTGGCTACTTCTTAAATTAAAAGAACCACTGTTGCTTTCAGGGTTGTTGGTGATGAAGCAGATGTTAGTTAACATGTGTAAAGGGGCAAAATATTTGTTCTGAGGCCTAAATTTGATACTGCACGTGCATTGCTGGTGATGCACTTCACCACCCTCCCAAGTAAGCTATCAGCTTCTCCTTGCCTTGTTTTTTGTTGTCTGTTTTGGTTTTTTTGAACTTTTGATAGGTCTCTGGCATCCTACTTGTGGGGGCCTGAGGACAAATGGAAAAATGCAGAAATCTCTCTGTCTGCCCGTCAGGTGTGAGTTCAGGTGTTGCTGGTGGATGCTCTGCTCGGAGCAGGTGCCTGTTGGGGCAGTGGCTGTGTGGCTTCCTAATGCAAAAAAAAGAGGATTTTGCATCTGCATTTCTGCCAGGGTAGTTCTGTAGCTCCTGACCCTGCTTTGAGTTCAGTGCCGTTCCTGCAGCCGTGTTTAACTGCAGGGCTGCGATGGTACTTTGAAAAACAAGACAAAACATCAGAGCTCCTGCAAGAACCAAGCCAAGAAAAAAAACTGTTTTGTTTTGGGGGGGAAAAAAAAATCTTCTGAACACAGCAATTTCCCAACTTAGACTGCTGATTGCTTTGGATGATACCGTTGCTAGGATATGCATTTCCGATGCGACTTGTGCGTTTTAATTCCTTTTTTGCTCTGTCTGTGACCAGGTGATCATAAACAGCACCATCACCCCCAACATGACCTTCACCAAAACATCTCAGAAGTTCGGGCAGTGGGCAGACAGCAGGGCCAACACCGTGTTCGGGCTGGGCTTCCCCTCGGAGCAGCAGCTGACCAAGGTAACCGCGCTCACCGCATCGCTGCAAAGGCTGCCTCGCTTCTTGTCAGTGCAGACTTGCACTTCTCCAGCCCGTGTGTTTGTGCAGGTCCTCTTCAGCAGTGCCAGTCTCTCCTCTCCTGGGATTGCCCACTGTTTGTGAGTGCTGCTGGGGGCAGGGCAGGAGGAGCCAGGCTTGCTGGCAGGGCTGCCTCTGTGTTAACACCAGACCCCTCACCGTGAGTTTGGTATTAATGAAACACTTCCCTGGGCCAGGGACTGGGTACATTAACAGGCTTGTGAGGTCTAGAGCAGCCTCTTGTTCTGAATAACCAGCACCTGAAAATACTCCTGTGTCGTTGGAGCAATGGTCCTGACAAGTGCTTATCAAGCAGCTGAGATGATTGCTCATGTAGTAAAAAGCCCTGCTTATCTAACACATACTTGACTCCTGAAGCACTGGCTGCTTGGCACTGGGCTTCATGAGTGACCTCAGCACAGTGTCCTTGGGCATGCCACAGCCTCTCATGTTGCTGTCCTCTCCTGTGCTTTAGTAAGGAAAGGATCAGGAGAACAAGGTGTTTCTTGTGATGTCTAAAGCAGCAAAGGCAGAGCACTGCCCTAGAACGACTTCCCTACCCAACAAGTTGTTTTAAGAACCTATTTTTATTAAGTCTGTCTTACTAACTTTGCACAATTTCTAGAGAATTGCATTTTTGCAAGTGTTTCTTAAAGGTAAAAGGTATTTTACTTTTCATGTGTTAAATTATTTTTAGACAATGGGTATGGACTATGGGATGCCCATAAAAGTGCCATGGCATTAATCTGTTCTTCAGGGATGATAAAGGCATGGTGTGCAAAGCTCTTTTACAAATGAGTTGCTGGAGATGGGTATGTTTTATGATGCTTCCTCAGGTGTACAGCACTGCTCATTTCACCTATGCATATTCTTCACTCCAGGGGCAAAGAGATGTTCGTAGTAGCTAATAAATTGTGTGGGAATAGGGGAGGATTAAAATGGAGCTAGGGGAATAATTTGTTTGGAGTAACAGATAAACGTGATACAATGCAACCTTTGGACACTGAATGAGAGAATTAGCACGTCTGGGTAGTAATTTTTAATCCTGGGTTACTGAAGTTACACCTCTGCAACCTGACACGTGGCCACGTGGTGCCTCCGTGCAGGCTGGGGCTAAACATGCACCAGGTGCCACGTGGAGCAGGTGGTGCCGAGTCTGGCTCAGCAGAAGAGAGGCAAATAACACAATAAGGCACTGGGCACACTGCAGTGAGGCAGGAGGTGCATTTGGAGGACCTTTCAGCCTGATCAGAGAAGTTTTGCCATATTCTGCAAACCTGTTCAAACACATCCTGAGAAGAAATGCATTGCTGGTATCAGGAAGCAGCTTGTCAGCGTGCACGTGGCCAGACTGGAGCCAATCTGAGCAACATCTTGTGTGGGCACAGGGGCACCAGCACCAGCTGTGTTTCTTTCCAGGTCATTTTGCACATTTGTTTGCACTGTGTGATCTGCTGAAGGGCCCGCTGCCCAAAGTACAACCTTCTACTTGCAAGAAAGGCTTTCCAAATCAGCAGAAAGACTTTTTCTGGTCATAATATTGAGAGGGAGCTTAAGCAGAGCACTTCTGAAAATAGCTTGAGATGATCTTTTAAAAAAGAAAAAAACCCAAGACTCTGACAGTTATCTAGCTGAAAAATGTAAGAAAAGCTGGTTTATTGCTGCCATGTAAAGCAATGGGACAAAGATACTCCTTTATTGCCTATGCTTCTCAGTTTAATTATTGAGCCATTAGTGAGAAAGATCAGAGTTGAGAGTGAGATTACAGCTATATAAGTGTACTGGGAATAGTAAAATCAAGTTTCATTTTATATTAATATCATTATACTCTTATAAAAGATATAAATTAAAACTTGCCTATTTTACGGGAAATAATTGAAGTGCTTAGTCAGGAACTGGAAGGGCACGCTAAAACTCCACTAAACCAGAGATCAATAGCCCTGGCTTAAAATAAATAGGAATAAATAAAGCTGAAAAATGTCTCCTGAAAACAACGGATAATAATGAGGCAGGAGAAGAGGTTAGCATGCCTAAAAATGCCTGCATTTTTAAGTATATTGCTTGGCCTAATAAAAGATATTGCCTCATTCTAATGCCTTGCTTCTCTTGAGATACTTAAAGCTTTAATCCATACCTATAGGGAAAAGCAGTTCAAATTAAACATGAGCCATTAATGAAAACTGCATTCCGTGACCCAGTAACCTAATTACCATTCCCATTGATTGGGAGAATCCCAGGGCTTAAAGCTGATGTCCTACTCGGGGTCCTTTTCCCCCTTCTGCAGGACTCGCTGGCCCCACCTTTCCCCCCTTCCTGCCCTGTGCCTCAGAAAGGTCTCAAGGCGTTGTTCAGACATCGCTGCAGCCAAACTGAGGCAGGAATCACAAGAAGCTGACAGCGTGTGTGGGTGTGCAGAGGCAGGGCTGCTGCTGCACAGGTGGTGCTGGATTTTGCACACCGAGTGGTTAAGGAGGGTTCCTGCTGTGGCTCAGGGTGCTTTGAGGCAGCCGTGCTGCATGAGGAGCTGCAGGTAGTCAAGGGCATGGGGACAGAGATTTATTCGGGTGAGAAACCCAGTAAAGCCAGACTTTGCACATGATAAAGCAGCTGCCTCTGGGCCCTGGGAAGCACTGGGCTTTATTTCTCTGCACTCTTGCACAATGTGTGTGCCAGTCACCGCATTGCAGGGCAGCGAGCTCGGGGCAGAGCCTGCCCCAGCACACAGCACAGCCCCTGGGCCAGCTGGCATCAGAGCTGGACACACCCTGGCTGGGACAGAGCTCATGACTGGCCACTTTCTGGGCTAAATAGTCCTGTTGGGCACCCATCTGCCCCGTGGTTTTCCTGGGAGAAGCATGTGCGTGTTGTGGGTCACGGCACAGCGGTGCTCCCCTGCGGCCGTCACATCACCCAGCCTTCTGCAAACCAAGAGGGAGATGAAATATTTATGAGCCTGCTTTGGGTGGGAGCAGCTGTTTCATCCGATACTGGCACAATTTGTCAGTAGGAGACATAAAATATAATGCCAGACCAGGAACTTAAAATTTATGCGGACAAAATCATGCTTTTTAGTGTATAAAATGCTAAGGAGGTCTATTTGAATATATATATACATATATTTCTCCTGGTGACAAACTGACTGCAGATTTGAACAGCCTTTAAATAATTTGTGAAATGCACAGTAACATCCTCGAGTCCCCATTAAATTTCACTGGCCAAGACTCCTAATCAAGCAGTGCTCGTGGGCTGCAGCTGCCTGACCAAAGGGCTTCACAAGTGTTGGTAGCAGCAAATCTTCTCCATATTGCAGCTTAGTCACACATCTTCCAGGAGTGTGGGAAGACGTCCTATAATCCATGATGGACTTCTGGGGTGCTGTTCAGTTGTCGTCTCTCCTACTCGAGTCTTTTTATTTTTTTAATTTTTTTTGCTGATTTTGGAGAACTTTGCCAGAGGGCAAGCACGGAGGTAAGGAGAAGAAACATTATTAATTATTTTAGTTGGTTTTGGGTATTTAGATTTTCATTGCCCCTTGAGACCGCACTTACCAGGTTTTCATTTACTGAACAGAAGATTATTTCACTTTTTCATTAGGAATTTGGCATTCAGAAAGCACTTCCTTTTGTTGTAATGGTTTGAGGGCTCAACGTCAACTTAGACCTTGGAGGTGAGGTGTGATTTTGTGGTATCCATGATCTATCAATTCGTGTTTGGAGCAGAAGCAGTTGGTTACTAGAGAGAAATCGGGCTCTGGGTGGCTCCAGAAGGTCCTGCCCTGCTCCTGTGCAGTGGCTGTTGCAGTGCTGCAGGGCTGGGGCTGGCACTGCCCCACTCAGAGCAGCAGTCGCTGTGTAAATGCAAATGTGTTTGATACACGTGTTGGTGAACGAGAGACATGACTGAAATCTGTTATGCAATGAGGTCATTATTGGGTTAGTATTGAAGATTAACGTTGCTCAATCATACACAATTTTTTATTATGGAAATGTGGGAAAATGTCCTTTTCTTCCCCGCTCACATAATTTTTCACAGCAGTCTCGTGTGTGCTTTAGGAAGATAGCTGCAAAATAAAATTTGATAGATCACTTCCAATTCTTTTTGTCTGTTCATATTTCGTATCGTCCACGAAGAACCCTCATAAATTTTTCATACATAAGATGAAGAGATTTATTGTAAAAGAGAAAGATTTATTATAAAAGACAGACTCAAGACAGCCTTATACCTTCCGCAAGAAACACAGACGTAGAACTTACTGTTGATATAATATTTTAGAAATAATCAGCTGGTTGTAGCTGCTCTGTCACAGCAGGAGAGATGCTTTGTGTGAAGTTAGAGTTAAATCACTAAAGGCACGAATGCAATGTGGTTGTTTTTAACGATCTGTGGAGTGCTACAGAGGTAATCAAGTCATTTGTGCGTGTAGTGACTGCAGTGCCGTCAGATGGCAACTGCTGCCATCCAAGGGCACACGCTTTGCATGTGCAATGTCAGCTGTTGTGAAGGGAGCAGCTGCATCCCAGAGCTCCATCTTCACTCACCAGCATCACCACAGATCGTGGGGCACACCCAGAATGTCCCTCACCTTTTAGGATGTGCTCGTCCGTGGGATTTAACCGTGACGTGTGTGTGTGTGGTTGTTGGGAATTGCCATTTGTGTGCATTATACAAAACACAGGTGCCTCCACATGTAAATCCAGATTTCTTTTAGACCAAATGGGGAAGATTTGTTTAATCAGTCTCTACAGTCCCAGCATTTTACTGAGAAGAGTGCATGCTAAATACCTGCTGTAAATCTGAAGTTAGAAGGCAAGATTACTAAGTGAATAATGGTGGTTCCTATTCTTCCTCTATAAAATTGGATGGGTTTTTTCATGCTTTTATTTACAGTATTTTCATAAGTGTTCTGAATTATCCAAGGGTATAATGGCAATCCTTTTGTTCACAAACTGAGCAATAAATACATCTGTTTGTATTTTTACTTTTTAAATGTCTTGCCTTTCTAGCATTTCAAGTTTCTCAAAACACAGGCAAGCAAGACCAAGCAGTTTTAGCTGAAAGATAAACTTCGCTATTCTTATAGTGGATACATCCTAATTTTAAAAGTAAATTATTTATTATACCTTTTTTTCCATCTTTGTAATCCTCCTTTTAAAATTTTAAATACTGTTTAAAGGGTTTGAAGCCCTGCAACCCTGACTG
The DNA here is from genome assembly GCA_013398055.1 of Ifrita kowaldi. Taxonomy (NCBI): domain Eukaryota; kingdom Metazoa; phylum Chordata; class Aves; order Passeriformes; family Cinclosomatidae; genus Ifrita; species Ifrita kowaldi. Next base: position 59,458 of record VZRS01010167.1, on the reverse strand, counting down.
GCTCTGATAATACTTGTATTTCAAAAATGCCAGGCTGGCTTTGGAGCAGATGTCCTACAGCAACTCGTAGAGGTTGGGATTGTTGCCTTCCATCTTTATCTTTCCTTCCTCTCACCTCCCCCACTTTGATATAACCCTCTTGCAGGAAGCATTGAAGCCTTTGTCTGAAGTCTTTTACCTTTATTTTTGAGCGTAATAAGACAATTAGATCAGAAAAGCTGTGTTTTCATATGACTCCGTCATACATTCAGATCCTCCTTCTTCTCCTTTTCCCTATGTCTTGACAATCCCTTGCTTACCTCCTGCAGATGAACTTATTTGCATTCTTTAATTGAATTCACTGGCTCTTAGGAATAGAAGAAATTAATAATATTTTTACCCAAACATGTGTCTTTAATATTTTACCTTTAATACACTGCCAACACCAAGTGAAAAAGAGAAGGGGGAGGAAATAAACAGAACCAAATCAAACCAGGAGACACCAACAGTTCCTCTTCCTCCATGGGTTTTTACTGTGGTTGGCCAGAGTTATAGAGATATCCCTCTTTTAGAAACACTCCCAGTTTTTTTGGAAGAACCATACTGCTAAAGAATTAAAATGCTTTTTCTCGCCAAAAATTTTAAATTAATAAAATTAGTTGTTCACTTTTGGCGATCTAGGCCATATAAAGATAGCAATCTTAATGCTTCAATAGATGATAAATCATGTTAATAAATATCTTTCATGGCTTTTTGTAGTTTGCAGAGAAGTTCCAAGAAGTAAAAGAAGCTGCCAAACTTGCAAGAGACAGATCTCAAGAGAAAATTGAGACCTCAAGCAATCATTCACAGGTTTGTAATTTAGCTTTAATACCTGTACACATACAGGATAAATAATTTAAAGTTAAATTTTCAAATGGACTGTGCCAGCTTCTGGCAGCCAGCTTAAAGTATATAAAATGGAGATGGCTGAAGGTAATTGCCAGTTGCTGGACATTAGCATTGTCAGAGGAATATTTTTCATCCCTCTGTGCACTTTACTTTCATTTAAATCTAATTTTTTTCAGCAGTCCTTGAGCTGTTACAACTTTTTTAATAGCAGGGAAAGCTATGCATCCTTTGATTTGTACTGTTAAACATAGTTTGAGTCACTGGGAAGTAAGTCAGTGTAGTGCTTCAGCAGGCACTCAGTGAGATTCGTCGAGACCCTTATTTTTGTCACCTGTCCAAACCCACTTCTGTGGGCATTTCTTTTTCCAGTGGAGAGCCTGGCTTTGTGTCCAGTGTTCCCTTGCCAAGGGGTGACTGGTGGGAAGCTGTGGTTGGGAGCAGGGGCAGTGCTTTAGTGGGGGCTGGAAGAGGCTTGTGTTGTATATCTGCACAGTGCACTCTCCTGGGCAGCACACCTTGTACCCCCAAGTGTCCAGGGACATCTGGGTTTCCTACAAACTGGAGAAATTGAGTGTTGTCCCAGTCTCTCCACATGGTTGGCTGTATTTTCGTGTGCATTGCTTTAGGTGAGAGTGAACCGTGTTCAGCAGGTGTTCCTGGCCTGGGCTGGTGTTTGGAGGAAAATAAGATGGGTTTTGGTCAGAGAGGAATTCAGATGAATGGTCAGGAAAAGCTGCTGAAGGGTTTTAGTCTTGCAAGCCCCTCCCATTTGTGGGGCCCACAAATACTGATCTGAGTGGCTGACTTTGGATACTCATTTTGTAAAGACTTTAGTCATGGCCTTTGTAGTTCACTTTGTTTGTTCTCTGTTGGTGGTCAGCACCAAGCAGTGTGTGAATAGGATCTCTTTGGAGGAGCAGTATTATTTTTGTTTGTTTGTTTATGCTTTGTGTGTTGCATTGTTTCATTATCTTAAAAAACCCAAACAACCTTTAGAAAACACAAGCCTTGTCAGGGAAAAAGCTTTTAAAAACTTTTGAACCCTTTAAACTTCCATTTGTGTATCATTATAATTTTTTCATTCTCTTTAAACAGACCAGCTTTGCAGCCAAGATGAAAAGGGTATGTGTGTGTTACCACTGCTCTGCCAGGAGAGCCGAGGTCTCAGCCAAGTGGTGTGGGATCAAGATTACAAAGAAATTGGTGTTGTGGTCTTGCAGGAGATGCAGGAGACACCCAGTGTTCGTTTGTGTGTTGTGCTGCAGGAGTCTGGACGTGAAACACCATCTTCCACTCGAGCTTCAAGTGTGAATGGCACAGACGACGAGAAGGCATCACATGGTGGCCCTGCTGAGGCACATCTCAAATCTGAGAATGATAAACTAAAAATTGCCCTAGCCCAAAGGTGAAGTTCCTGTAGAACCTAAGTTGCATTGGAAAAGTGTGCTGTAATTATCCAAGGGATAATGATATTAACAGAAATTATTCAAATTGTAATTGTGCAGCAGAATGGAGGAATGAGCAGATTTTAGCAAGCACCTCCTGGTATCCGGTTGAGAGATATTTACCATTTCGTTTGTTCCTGATGTAGTTTGTGAAGAAATAAGCTCTCTTTTATTCTGCTGATGCCAACTATTATAACCATCTTCTTTCGTGAAGTTTTAGAACTACAGAAATAACATTAAAGCCATAGGGGAGCAGTTGCTGCTGATAACATGTGAAGCCAATCTTTCTTCCTCTTTGAGTTTGCTACACTTACTTTGATGAAAATAGATATGGATATTTAAAATTATGAAAGGGAGTGAACTCAACCATAAAAAGTTGAAGTGAGAAATATAATTTCATCAGACTGCTTGGAAGTCTTAGGGGATATTTCTAAATTGTGGACAGAGCCCCTTGAAATCACATTTTTTGCTATTTGCTTTGATAAATAATTTGAAAATGCTGAGAAGAGTAATTTGCAGCTGTAGTGAAAATACAGGCGTTGCAATATGCAAAGTTACAACATTAAAATAGAATAATTCTCTGTTGGGATCTTGCCTGGTCTGCCTCTTGCATGTGAATGTGTATCTGTGAATGGAAAGAAAATCTAACAAGATCAAGCTACTCTTGAAAAGGTATTTAAAAAACAAAGCATCACTGTAAGCAGCATTACCCAGTGAGCAATTCCAAGGTTGCATATATTATGTTTGAAGTACATCATCTCTCTTTATTGACATTTCAGCAGCTTAACCTGTTCAGACCATAATGTTAGCTCATTCCTCTTGCTGAAGACACCTCCACAGGCAGGCAGCAAGTAGCATCCAGGGAGTTTCAAAGCCTTCCTCCCATTCACCCTCTAATCTTGTGCTCTGTGCTGCAGCTCGAAGCTTTGGGGAATGAGTACTTTAATTCTGCAGCATTATGTAACACTTTTATAGTTAAGACTCAGCATTAAAATAAATTCAAATATAGATCGTGTCAACCCCCTGAAATCTTCCATTTGGGATTGCTGTGCCATCTGCAGATGTGCAGAGTGGGTTTGTTGCAGGGGTGCCAGGTGTCCAGCCCCAGGTGCTGCGGCCACACGGCTCAGGAGGTGACAGGGACCATGCAGTGCCAGGGTGGGACCCCATGTGCAAATGGGCAGCTGGACCCTACAGCCTGCTCTGACAGCAGGGCTTTTGTTCCAGGCACAGGCCACTGCTGCTGGAGTTGGTAGATCCCTTTGTTTTGACAGAGACAGTCAAATTAAGGCTTTTGTTCTCCGTAGGCATGTAATGGCTGAAGGCAATTACACACATCTGAGTGCTCCTCGTGTTATTGCAACAAATTAGCGGCGAACACGCCGCGGTTGGGGGAGCTGGCAGGCAGGTAGGGAATAATGGCCCGCAGGAATACAAGGTGAAACCACCTCATGGTGTCCTGTTTCCCTCAGTTCATCCAACGTGAAGAAGTGGGAGACGGAGCTGCAGTCGCTGCGGGAGAGCAACGCGCGGCTGTCCACAGCCCTGCAGGAGTCGGCGGCCAGCATCGAGCACTGGAAGAAGCAGTTCGCAGCCTGCAAGGAGGAGAACGACCAGCTGAGGGGCAAGGTAGCAGAACATGCCCTCAGGAGAGCCGCCCCTGCAGTCAGCTGCTCCCACCACTGCTCTTTCTTTGGGATCTCTGCAGCTTTCTCGCTGTGTGTGTGTCAGGGGATGGGTTTGGTCTTTGAGAGGGAGGTGGATGGGGAGTTCAGGCAGCTGCTTCCCTCTGCACACAGCGGGCAGGGAGGGATCGGAGGAGCTGCCACATCACGGGAAGTTCCCTACCTTGGGGTTTGGGAGGCTTGGTGTCAGCAGGGCTTGCTGGCTGGGGTGGGAAACCAGAAAGATTGTAAAAGTGGGGCTGCTGTTGTGTATCCTTTTCAAAGCTCACTTAAAAGCTGCCAGATAGGGATGAGCAGAAGGAGTGGTTGTGGCCTGGTTACCCACAGGAACCCAGCCTGGGAACCACTCAGTATCAGAAGCAAATCCCAACAGCGTGCAGGGGAATGAGTTATTTCCTCAGCACTGTGGGCTGTGAGCCGGGCTCTCCAGCACTAACACCTGGCACATCTCATCCAGAAACCTGCCAGCAGGCACCGTCAAAAGCCTTCTCCCGTTCATTACTGAGCACGTTGCTCAGCTGTGTAAGATGCAGGGCTAGCAAAGGCTGCGGCAGAGAGAACAACTCAGAAGTTTAAATCTGTGAAGTCTCAGTTTAGAGTTGTCATTAGTACTGTCTCTCAGATAATACTGCACTGTCTGCAACAGCCCCACACGGGGCTGGCACCAGTCTATGGGGATCCTGGGTATGGGGGGATCCTGGTTTCCATGAGCACTACTTGCAGGGATATTCCATGAGCAGGAAATAATAATTGCAGGGATAATTTCACCCTATTCGTCCTAAATGTTTTTGGAAAAGCTGGATCCTTTTGCTGCTTGCTTAGATGGATCACTGGGACATTTGAAGTAGAGATCAGAGTGTATCAGTCTGGTGAGGATATTTTTTTGTTTAGTATTTGCTTTTGAAGAGGGAAGGAGTTTCATGTCTTTTTGTGTGTCAGTAGGCTGCAAGTAGTATTTCAGTGTTGGAGGTGGTTTGGGTTGTCTGTTGGCACTGAAAATCCTTGTGGAACAACCTTTTTTCTGAGGCAGATACTCACTGTTTATTCACTTGTGTTTTATGAGTTTACAGTGGTAGCACAGAGATCAAAACAGAGCTGTATTAACTGATGTTACATTAAGAGATTTATATTAGTTGTTACATGATTTGGGTTCCTATACCCAGTCTCTTGTGGAGAGGGGAGAAGTGAGAGACTAGAACAGTATGTTACAGGAAAATACCGTGATTTGAAGGGTAGTTACTTCCTTTTCTGTGCAGTTGCAGAGAAAAGTTGTTCTCATCAACACATGCCACTTCCCAGTAGCTGCACTAGGGATGAAGAAATTATTAAAACACCACCTTGCTGCAGCTTCAAAGTCACCATGCTGGTGGCCAGCCAGACTGTGCAGCAGTGCTGTCTGTATAATGTGCTGTCTTTCCCTGTACAGGGAGGTTTTCTGAGGTTTTCCCCCAAGCAGGTTCGTTGCTCGATGCTCACACTGCACCACTGCAGCGCCCTGGGAAGTTCCTTCTCCTTTATTAATTGGGTCAGAATTTTTTGCATACTGCTGTACCTTCAAATGAGGGAAGTTATAATCCCAAAGCAACATGAAGCTGAGAATTAAAGTACATACTTTAATGAGCTGGTCCATCGGCCTGTGGGAGGTGCATCTCCTGGGAGCTGAGTGCAGGGCTGGCAGCAGGAGGTGTGGAGAGAACAAAGCAGCTGATGTTGCTCTGAGCTGCTTCTCCCTCCAAAGTTTTGATGTTGTGTCCCTCACACACCAGCTAGAATAACAAGCAACCCCCGAGAGATTTCTTCTCCTTTTTGCGTTAAGAAAACCCATTCCTTGTAGTCTTGTGTTGGCTTCATGGGAGTGAAGTGCAGATTTTATCCTCAGTTCCACTTACTTTAGCAGCTCAGTGTTTTGTGCATTCCTGAGTAGTTATAAGAGAGACTCTAAGAGAGAATATCAGACCCAGGGCTTCCTAGTGGATGTGTAAATTGGCTCTTTTGAAGGAAAAGAGCGATAATTTGGTTGCAGTGAATCAAATGCTATGATTTAGGGAACAGATCCCATGTCCATTTCGTCAGCTGTGTTCTGCCCCAGATTTTCAGAAATTTGAAAAATTTCACCTAATGTCTGGCATTTCTTAAAGATTGAAGAACTAGAGGAACAGTGCAATGAAATAAATAAAGAGAAGGAAAGAAATGCACAGTTGAGTAGACGTCTCCAGGAACTAGAAACAGAACTTCAGGACAAAGAGCTGGTGAGTGCCCTGAACACAGAAATGGCATTTTCATGTTTGAGTGGGACTGTCTGCTTCTCTCTTGGGATGTAGATTTATGGAGTGGTCCACCTACCACCACAAGCAGCCTGATGTCTTGGGATGTTGCCTCTTTCTAGGTTTTCCATGGACAGTTCCTTGTTTGGTAGTGTTTCTCCATCCAGGTTTCATGATGTGCTATGTGCTGTGACTGCACACTGTAATTTGGCAGGGGTTAACCAACAATACTTTTATGTATACAACGCTTGTCCTTGTAGATGAGCCAGAGTGGTGAAACTTGGTGCCCAATGCCAGGCAGATGTGTGCTGAGAACAGATCCATTTGACACTCCCCACGCTGGAAATTCCCATAGACATCAGGACTATCATTAAAAAGACATCATTTGCAAACTAATTTGGCATTTGTGTAACAAGTCCTGTTTCTTTTTCTGGGTGGCTCGTAGTGAGCAGCTCTGCTGGTTTATGGTCTCCCTCTGATCTTCGGACTAATGCCAAGAGTGGGAAACTCAGATTCATCTAGAGTACCCCAGTTTGTCATTTTTGACGTTACAGGCTGTTCATTTTTCAGAGGAGGATGATGGCTTGGAGCCCCTGAACAGTGGGGAAAATAATGGGAAGCTCTTTTTTTTCCCCATTGTCACAGTGACCAAATGCTCTGTGCTGGCTGAAGTTGAGCAGCAGTGCAGTAAAGTTAAGTTTGCCATGTGCCATTACAGCATCTCTGCTGGTGCTCTTAAAAGCACTGCTGTTAAGGGGTTTTATGGTGGCTCAAGGAAATAGTTTAGGGAGATGGATTTTGATGCACTGTCATAAATATAATGTTTTTCAGTCCTGTGTTTCAGAGGAAAATGTAATGCTGTCTTCCCAGCCTTTCTGTGGCCATAGCATATATAACAACCCTTATTCTCTCCTAGCATTCTCCTCAGGATTCACGTTTTTACTGCACCAAATGAACCAGAAAATTGATTGGCTTGTGAATATTACACGCCTGTCTTCCATTTACACTGGAAATACACTAACTTACTTTAAAAATTCATACTTACATTAGCAGGTTCTTGATTAGCTCTAAACTAACCATAAGTAATCTTTCATGGTCTGGAATCCAAACCCACGTGAAGCCTGCTCATGGCACGGCTGTGCAAGAGAAGCTGCTGATACCCTCCTCATGTAGGAGATGCTTGTCCACCAAGTGGTTCCTCCACCAAATCCATGTGTCTCTGATTTCTAGACCAGGGTCTTGTGTGGAACAGTGTCAAATGCTTTGCACAAGTCCAGGGATATACCCCTGCTTTCTCTGGAGGTCATCACCCACGTGGGCAGTTTCCGGAGGAGGATCTTACCCTTTTTTTCAAGTCAAGTTGTCTTGATTTCCAGCAGAGATTCCTACAGTTGCTCTTTCCATTAACTCCCTTCACCAAGTCTGCTCAGTTTGGGTAGTGAGGCCAGAACCAAATAGGGATTTTGGGGGAGGGAGTAGGTGGAGGTTCTCAGAGCTGTACCATGGAGGAAAGCCCATTACACCTGTGTTCTGTAGTGATGTCTCTATATGTGCAGCTGCTAATGCCACTGGCCTGTTTTTTTTGCTATCATACATCATTGAAATTGTCTAATTTGCTCTTTGCTACCATCTATAAATGGCTTGCAGCATTACAGCACTTCAGATCTCTCTGTTATTTAATATATCCTTTGCATAGGTATATGGTTTGGGTTAAGATCCTATTAATATAATTCATGGAATTCATGCTAGAGATTGGATTACATTGCCTGTTTTAGAAATGCAAAGTAAAAAATTTAGTGAAAAAATGTATTCTTGTAGAAAATTAGCAATTTTGGAGTGCAGGCAGGTTATTTTGATTATTTTCCATCCAAATACTGTGCAGAATACAATAAAATATGCAAAGCCATTTCATCTTTTCAGATTTTCATTGTGTTTTAAATTGAAGCTTGCACTAATATTTTTTCTTTTATGTTTTCAAAGGAACTGGAAGAGCTCCGAAAGCAGGGTGAAATTATACCAGAGCTAATGTCAGAATGTGAATCTGTATCTGAACAATTACAGGTACAGTTTAGCAGTGAAATTCATTTCAAAAATAGTTGGTACCTTTCCTTTTTTTCCCTCGTAGCTGTGTGCATTTCTCTGTTCTGACTTCAGTGTTTCAAGGCAAAAGAGCTCCAGTTCGTAAAAACAAAAAATGCTAAGTACATGCAAAATACACAGTAGCTTTCCCAGCACAGGAGTGATTAAATAGCTCCCCTGCAGAAACTGGTTTGCCTGGGATCGTGTAGCATCCATCTCCTGCAATTCCAGGCTATCCTGTATCCTGTGTTTCTGCTGCTCTGGGCTCCTGGGGCTGCACCACAGCCACGTGTGTCGAGCAGCTCCCCAAGACCTGGGGCTGATTGCTGCAGTGGCAGCAGGGCAGGCTTTTGGGAAAGAGGCAGATGAGCATAGCTGCTCACCACCAGGGGTGAAAGTTCACCTGAGGATGTGTTCCTGTGCTGTGTCGTCTCTTTCCAGCAGCTCTGGGATGTGCTCATGGCAGGTGCTCAGGAGCCCTGCCCCAGCCAGCAGCTGGACTTTGGGCATCGCCTCCTTGAGTCAGGTCTTGTGGAAATGCAATAAATTAATGCATGAAAAGAGAACAAAAATGAGCAGTCTCATCGAGGAAGTAAAATCCAGTCAATAAATAAGCCATCACGCAAAGCAGAACTTTCAGAAAATACCAATAAATCCCAATTGCTGAATAAAGCAATTTTATTCTTCAGACGGTATTTTCTAAGTTTGTTTTTCAAGGTTAAACCACCGTAGATAATTCTGTATGTAATTGATGGCACGGTGTCTAATTCTGCAGCTGTAGCAATGACAGAAATGTATGCACAGTGCATGATTTAAATCCAGCTGAATTTGAAGATATCAAGCACAAATGACAAAGTCTGATGCAAAGCATCTTTTCCAGTTAATCTGTGTCCTTTCCTGCGTGGGCTTTTAATCAGACAAGCTCATGTCAGTTGCTCTCAGAGGTGCTTGTGTTAATCAGTTTACAGAAGTTCAAGCAAACTCTCACAGCCCAGCTGCCATTTGTTGCTTTAATCTGTGAAATGCTGTTCATCCTTCTTCTCTATGATTCATCTCATTGTCTGTTTTGTCTTTAAGGCTGCTGAGAAAAAGAACAAAGATCTCGAAGAGAAAGTCAGAACGCTAAGGACAGAAGTCGAAGAGAGCAAACATAGGCAGACCAACCTTAAAACTGAATTAAAGAATTTTTTAGATGTACTAGACGGGAAGATAGATGAATTACACGATTTCCGACAAGGACTGTCTAAACTTGGGGTTGACAATTAGATGGCAATAGATCTTTTTTGTAATCTAGGGTCTGGATGTTTGATGTTTTGTTGATCCCAAACGTGTGTTTTACAAAATATAACTAGAATGTTCCACTTGTTTGCATTGGTTTTGTACATAGAGGCTGAAAATTTGCTGTGGGGTTTTTTTGGTGGGTTTCTTTTTTTGTTTGTTTGTTTATTTACCAAACCAATCGTGCTGCTCACTGAATTCTGTTGAGGTTAGAAACTTTCTATATTGCTGCTCTGGCTTTGTGGGGTTGGAAACAGGTAGAGGGTTCTGTCTCAGGAATCTGGAACTAGATCTACCTTAAAACGAATATGCAGTTAGTTGTTGCAGGGAAATTTATATCTTTCTTAAGGGCTGTTGCAACCATAGAAACAGAAAAGAAGTCTTTTTCTTGTCTGGACTATCAGCACTCTTAGCAGCATTGACTTTATTCCTTGGTGGAGCAGAGAGATCAGCTGGAGCCCCTGCAGTTTGTAAAATGTGCCTGCGATGAGCTGCAGTCAGGAGAACCACTTCACACAGATACCAGTGTCTTTAGGGACCATGTCAGTCGGGCCTGGTTCACCAAAAAAAATGCAGTGGATTTCAGATAACCTCTGGTAGAGGTTGCATGTGCTTGCCTGGACCCATACAGCACAAAGTCAACAGAGCAGAAATGAGTTTCAGCTCATGACATCGTCTCACCCACTCAGTGAGGACAGCTTCTCTTGCCCAGCAGCATCCCCTCTCTCTGGCCTTCAGTTCTGAACCCATATAGTTCCATCATTATGTGCATGTCTGAAAAATGCCCTCCTGAGTCTGGGGACCAGATATTTATTTTTAAAAGTGATATGTTGCTGGTGTGTACAGGACTCACGCCCCTCTGCGTGCGACTTGATTGTTGTAGATAACTTCTGCAGCAGTGAGGATGGAGACATTGATCTGAAAAGCATCATAAGGTTACTGGAAGATGTTGCTCAGAAGCAGATTTCTGCCCAGGAGGCTGGCAGGGCAATGGCCACATGAAATCAAAGTCCTTTCCTGTGATTTCTGCATTCTCTGGCAGTAGGGTAGGAATTAGTCACCAAGTTAGAATGTACAAAAAAACCCCTCAACCCAAGAGGCAGAAATGCTCTTTTATTCTTGCACTGGTTATTCAGCAGCTCTAAGTGTGTTGAGAAATGCAACCCTGGCCTTCAGTGAGAAGGAAGTTCAGTTCATCACAGACAGGGCTGTAAAAAGGGCCAGAGAGGAGAATCCAGCCCAAGCTTTGCTCTTTCCCCTAGGACTTCCTTCAGCTTCTTTCTCCATAACCTGTTTTGAGAGTGTTTATACGGCACCTGAATTAATTCAGGAAAGTACTTTTGTGTACATGACATTGTTATTTGCTTGATTCAGGTGACAGCTTGGTTAAGCACCATGTTAGTGCTTTCCAGAAGTGACTGATAGAAAATGGCCATGCTTTTCTTGGAATTTTGGGACCTTTTTTCTTTTTTTGGCACATCTTGATTATTAAAGTGGCCTTTAAAACAAAGGTGGGTTGTAGATGAAACATGCATTGAATACTTTTTTTGCAGATAAATATATAATCCCCATGGTGGAGATAAGATCTGTCTGCAGTTGTCCCTTGAATTTTCGTTTCATCTGTTACTGTTACATTCTCTTCATTGTCTGTTTTTTAGAATGGACTGAGTATTTTTGCTTTTATTCCTTTGAAACAATGGATGTAAAGCTAGGACCTTTCATTACCATTATGACCATTTAAGTCTCTTTTAAAAAAATTTGTTGTAGGCTGTTGATATTTAAAAATAAAAATAAAAATCAGGTACGTAGCATGTAGGCGTGTGAAAATTAGACTTTGCCAGCATGGAAGATTCAACAGTTGCATAATGTGGGGTTAGATCAGACTTCTCAAAATTGAAAATGACATCAGAAACTGTGTGGTTGTGCACAAGCAGTCTCCATTTTTAGTCTTTTTATTTGATAGAAAGTCGGATATACACCATAATTTAGCAGGCAGCTCATCCTGCTTCTCCTCTCCTCTCCTCCCAGGCTGCTTTTTGGTCCCTGCATCAGCTGGGAACCACAGGATAACACAATTAAGAGCTGCAAGCAGTAGTGGCAGTCAGGGCCCTACTCCTCACAGTCGTTCATTGCTTTTGCACCAAGGACCTTGCTCTATCTTCTTTTTCCTGTTGAGTAATCTTAGGGCTTCTCTCTTTGTTTTAATATAAAGGATGTTTTTAACATGATGCTGGGTGAAAGGATGCAAAAGGCTCTGTGAAAAAATTGTTTTATTTGGCTTAATCTAGATCTTTGTTTTCCGCTTTAGCCGGGCCTATCTCAGATCCAGTTCATTAGGAATGTATTAAGCCACTCTTAAATTGCAAGAGAAGTGTTTCCATGGGATTGCATCGATTAAACAGATGGAGTTTGATGCTGACACGTTAAGCCAGTGCATAGCACTGGCACAGGCAGTTATTTCTGGGTGCTTAGTGCCCACCAGAGGAGCAATGGAGTGTCCTTAAAGAAATCCGTGCCCTGTCTCTTCTATTTTGCCCCAGATGTATCATATATCTGCTGTTGCTCTGATGTTGTTAGGGATGCCTGTACACAGCTTTGTGCTGTGGGAAACTCCATCCTTCAAGCATCCAAGGGCTTGTTATTATTGCCTTCTTTCTTTTTCCTTCCCAACAGCAGTAAGTTGAGAGCTTCTATGTATAATCACCTAAGCTCCCCAAATGCCATCTCTTTTAACCTTTCCCTCTCTTTCGCTGGATTTTTCCTCTTCAAGAGCAAAAAGCCTGGTAAGAAGAGGCAGTGCTTGCTCTCAGGAGTGTTTGGGCACCACCTGCAGCTGCCCTCTCTGGCCTGTGCCTCCCCAGGACACTGAAGGTGTCACTCACTGCTTATTCCTTGGTGCTCTCTGGTGGCCCAGCTCTAACCTGTGTGCCAAACTGAGAGCCTCACACTGCTTCTCTGAGACTCATCCCAACACTGAAATGCCTCCTCTGTCCTGATGGGAGCACCAGAGCAGCCAGCCTTCCCCCACCAAAATGCACACACCATCCTGTGGATGCACTGCCCCTCCTTTTGTGCTCAGTTGGAATTTCTCCTCTCCCTGTGGGCACCATGAGTTCAGCTGGCAGACACCTGCTTAGGGATGGCCCTAAACACTGCCAGGGCCAAGAAATACTCATCCCTGTCCAAGAGAGGATCTGTGGAGTTCAGTTTTATTTGTCACAAGTGCTGGGCAATTCCTGGTTTCCCTGTGCTGTCAGCAATGCCTTGGTCAGTGCTCTACTTCCACCCAGCCTGAGCAGAGCAGCTGTACCTCACCCTGGGCGACCGTGAGTTCCCTTTCTGGACACAGGTTTCTCCCTCTGAGTGGTTTTTATGGAAGGATATCTCCTACCTCACCTACATGGTCTTTCCTTATCAAAGGACATGTGCTTGGCACTTCCCATGTGGGTTTCTGGCAGCTGTGGGTCCTGCCACACTGCCCGTCCTGCCCATCGTGGCATCAGCAACCTGGGAGCTTCAGGATGAAAAATCTCTGCTGGCCTCCTGTGACACCAGGGCAGAGAGTGTCTTACTGACCTCTGGGGGAGGTGCTTCTTTGAGGTGATGTTAGAGCTGCTGAATAATGGTGGGGTTTGAGGGTTTCTGACAAAGTGAGAAAGAAACGGGTCTGCCTTGTATGACATAAAAGCAAAAGTGGCATCAAAATGCACAGAATTGTTTTCGAGGGGAGAGGAGGTTCCATTGGATATATTACATTTTGGAAAAATACCTTAGACTCATATTAGGGATAAATTATTGCAAAATTTAAAAATGGAACTTTGTTGCACACCTCAGAATAAAGTAGGTTAACCTTTCTGGGGTTTTATTATTTGGCTGAATCTTTTTCTGCCAATTTTGACTCAACTTCAGAAGTAGTTCTGTTTGGCCTAGAAGTGCATTTTCAGCAAATGCAGTACTTTGTAGTGTTCTGTCTACACCTAGTTGGTGTCTCCTTTGCTAAGTGAGCTCACTGGAAGAAAACTGTCTTTTCTTTAAGAAATTCAATGCCACCCGTCATTTTCTGTATCCGAGCATTCAGAAGATGCACTTTCTAAAAACAGTTGTACACTGGGTGCATCTGTGGCCAGAAAACAAACATTATTTAGACAAAACCTTTTTTTCTGATTTGGTTTTTGTGTGAGTTATTTAGGGAGAACAATTTTTTAAAGCTGCTCCATGAATTGAGGTGAGCAGGAAGGGTTTCTGCTGTTCTGCCTGCTGTCCCTGCCACTGCCATTGTCTTACAAGAGTACCAGCCAAAGCACTTGTGCTGCTAAGGCAAGTGCTCACCTGCCCTGTGCAGTGTTTGCTCGGTGGCTTGTTGGACACAGGAAACACATGTCCCACTGGCAGCAGGGCACAAATTGTCCATAGTCTTCTGGTCTCTTCTCTATGCTGTTTAATTTTTTTCCCAAGTGTTTTTTCCTTATTATTTTTTTGCCACCTTTGGCTGTGTCATAAATGACAGAAGGAAAATTCCCTGTCACTGTCAGCACCTTGCAGTGGTGGGAGTTTCTCGGCTACGAGACCATGCTCTTCCTTAGGCTCTTCCAAAGAGTTATCTTGGCAAAACCCTTCAAAGCATCAATGGCTTGTAAGGAATATAGTGCTGTCTTCCTGAGCCTGTGGATTTACAAAGATAAAACCCCTGGCAGGGTGAAAAGCCTTGCTCAGCTTAGTGTGATGCTGAATCTGAAGGGAAGAGGTGTAAGGGGAGGCAGCAGCAGCAAATTTTTTTGACCATTGTTTCAGCAGAGGTTCCAGTGAAAGATGTGCTGTGCCCACAAGCTGTGGATGTGCCAAAGGTGTGGATGGCCACACCAACCCACCAGCTCACCCACCTTTGTCCGGGCAGTTCTGGGCTTGTCAAGCCTGTAAATATCAAAAAGTCCTCAGCATATCACACAGGTGGTGTGAGGGGTGCAAGGGCAGTGTCCCCACACACAGAGCTGAAAGAGCAGAGCATTGCAGCCACGGCTCTGGTTATGGTCACACACCTCCAGGCAAAAATAGAGAAAGCTGTTTCTGTCCCACAGGGCCTCAGCAGCAACCAGGGACCTTGCAGAAGGGCAGGTCCAGCTTTTGGGAGGCCAAGGGGCAGCGAGGAGTCCCAGGCTGGGCTGGCAGGGTCTGGTTGTGGGCACGATTTACCAATGGTAAGACAGAAAGCTACCCTAAGGTCATTTTTCTTTCCATGGATCGTGTTCAACAAGGACCTGTGTGTCAGGCAAAGCAATACACAGCCACAAGACAAACCCAGACACATCTGCAGCCACAGAGCCCCAGCTGGCCCACACAGCCTGGCCTGGGATGCTGTGCTGGAGTCCTGGGAGGCCAGCAGGGCTTTAGGCTCACCACTGGAATGTAAACCTGACATGAAGTTTGCACATCTTAAATCCCATTCTCTGTGGTAAATGATAAGGTACCTGAAGTGAAATAGAGTCAGGAAGTGAATGATAAATGTGACAAAAGTGCTTCCCAAAGGAGGGCTCTCCTGCAGGCTGTGGGCAGAGCTGGTCCTGGCCAGGAGGGCTTTGCTTGCATCCCTGGGGGATGTTGGATGTCCAGGCTTTGATTTTCTTTTCTACCGTGTTTTGTGTTAGCTCTTCCTTTTTTCTTCTTTTTTTTTCTATTTTTTTTTTCTTTTTTTTTCTCTTTTTTTTTTTTTTGAGCAGGTAGCCTGAACATGCAGTCTTCAGATGAAGGTACCTATACCTCCAAAAGTTTTATATGCACATTTTGAAATTTAGTTAATTTAGTTACCACATAATGATGGTACATCTAAGAAAGGCACTTGAGAAAAATCTGTCTGCTATTGTATTTTTGTTTGGGTTGGGTTTGTTTGTTTTTTTAACACTGGTCAGCAATAATTATTTTAGCCATATACTAGCTAAAAAGACTGATATGTAAGATTTGTGAACTAAGCTTCTAAGTTTGCAGGATTTTGATTAACCTGGGTATGTGGTGAGGAAGCTATGCTCAATAAAAGAGTATTTTGCAGCATTTAGATGTTTTCATTGAATTGCCTAATAGTGATCATGAACATAATATTCTATAAAGCTCATCATGAATGACAAACAAAGCACATCGTTTTTAACATGAATATATCCCTTGTAGTTGAGAGTTCTGAGAGTGTACTAGTGTGGTCTGCTATACCAAAATATTTAGATTATTATGAGATTTTAGTACTGAACATACACCCTGTTTTTACCGTTTCAAGTAAAGTTTAGTGAATGACTGACAATTTGTTGATATACAACTGTGGGAAAACACTGCAGTGCTCTAAATGTATATTTTTGTTTGGGTTTATTATATTTAGTATATGTTTTAATGAAAACTGAAGTGTTTACTACAGTTGGATCATTGTAAAAACATCTCTTACCTCATCATTTTGTCTGCTGTAAAAAAGTACTATCCTCTTTTTTTTTTTCTTTTTTCAAATTGACCATAGACAGTCAATGTTAATATTTAGACTCCTAGTAGCAGTAAATGCTGGGTTTTATATCTATAAAATGAAAACTTGATTTTTTTCTTTATGAACTTATTATATAACTTTGTGATTTTTATCTGATTTTATTGTAACATAAAGTTGTTTTATGTAAAAATATATAGTTTAAGTAAAATCTCTTGTCTCACTGTCTTCATTGGCTTCAGAAAATTAGTATCTTTGTGGCTGCAAGTTTGAACTCAATGGAATGCTGTCCTTTGTTCAGAAGAATGTGATTTTGATCTATACATGTGGTATAGAGACTTGGTAATCTCAAGAACTCTTTTTTCAAGAGGTGGAGCTTTAAAATGTTTGTCTTGCTTCACTTTGTTCCATTAGCCCAGTCAGAGGAAGTGCAGGATTCATGGTACTTACATGACTGGAAAAGTAGAATTTATAAATATTTGGACATGAAACTTTGGATTTATTGTGTGCTGGGAGAGGCCTGGTGTTTGGAAGCAGCTTTTTGTTGCCCTGCTTGGGGTATGCTCGGGACTGAAAACCCTCTTGTGATTGCTGTAACCGATGCAACAGCCCCTGGTGGCAGCTGAAGCTGGTATTGTCTCTGGAGAAATTACCTGGGACTCAGGGTTAGTGTTGAAATGAGGGGTGCTTTGACACCCCTATCTCCTGCATCAGCCCAGAGCAGTTTGTAAAGGGAGCCCTCTCATGAGTCTGCTCTCTGGATCTCCGCACAGCAGCACATCCCTGGGAGGGAGCAGCATTGAAGTCCCTCTGCAGACAGCACATAATGATGCTCTCAGCACTGTTGTACTCATCATACAGAAGCAGGGTTTGCTGTCTCTGCACCAGGCCAGCCTTCCCCAAAGGAAATAAGAGGGTTTGAAGACTGTGAAGTGGCTGTGGCTCATCGTGCCTTTGTTACTCTGGGCTGCCAGGCTGCAAATGTCAGCTTTGGGGCGAGCGAGAAACTCATCTGCCCCTGACCTTTAGTCAGAGCTTTTCAACCAGGAGCCTTCAATAGCTCTGACAAGCAGTGCAGCAAATTCTTGCAGTGTCTGAATAGCCAGGGACTACAAACGAGGAGCTACAAAACCAGCTTATGTGCATTGCAGTAAAAGGCAAGTAACGGTCTCTAATTTTTAGTGAAAAACCCCATTTATCTATTTGGATTTGCATAATTATGAATGTTAGTACAACAGGAGTATCTGTGAGTACATCCCATCACCTGCAGTTACCAGAAGCGAGCCCCATTCTGTTCCAAGCAGGCTGCTGGTCCCACAGAGGGCATTCCCACGCATCCACGCACGAGGCAGTGCCTCTGCTGGGCACGGAGGTACCTGTTTGGTGCAGCCACACCTGGCACTTCTGTAGCCTTTTTGCCTCATTAAGCCCAGGGTACATTTTTAGCATCAAGAAATTCTCTGGTCTGTGTAAAAGGCTGTTCCTTGCCAGCTGTTCATAGTGCAAGCAGCCACTGGTTCCAAAGGAAACAGCCTGGCCTGGGAGCTGCTGTGAGTGATGCTGCCAGCAGGGATAGATAACTGCTGCTGCTGTCTGTGAGCCCTTAATTTTCATGTTTGGCTGGATTCCTGTCAGAAAACTCGGGAGCCTCCTCAATGGAATGTGTCCTTCCACAGTCACACATTCAAAAGTGTTTTACCTGGCTGTGAGCTCCTGAGCTGTGATGTGCCACCACGGGATGTCTGATGGGAACATGAGGGGAAATTTAAATCAAATGTTCGACTCTAAGTGGATGAACTACCCTATAATATGTACTCCTTTTGGACACCTTGAATTCCTTCAACAGCATAGGAAAAGATAGGCCATAATTTCCTTCCTTTTGGAGGAAAACCCCCAGCATGGCACCATAGGGGAGGGCTGTATAGAGGCAGTGCAGGATGAGATCCCTGAGCAGGAACAGGCTTGCTCTCTCCAGAACACGTGTAGCTGGTGACAAGGTTGAACTTACATAAAATTCAACATTATTCAGTCCCACACACTTTTAATTTTCCATGCTTTTCATCTAAAGGCATGTCTGCACCAACAAGGGAAGAAAGGAAGATATGTTAATTATATATTATTAACTGTCTCCCCACTTCCTAGAAGACTTGAGCATTTTTTCGAATTCACTGCATACATTTCCTTTTATTTCTTTTTTACTCCTAAAAAGTAGCCAAAATCTTGTAAAAAATTTTAATTATTTACAACATTAAATATCCTTTACATAATCAGCATTGCCAACCAGAGCAGAAGAGCAGCATCAGTGAGACTAACGCATAACGGGCTGTTCTTCTCCTGAGAACAACAGAAATGTTAATGTTAGATATAAAAATGTGTCAGTAGCAGCTGAAAAAGCAAAGCCAGGTGATGGCAGGGGCTCAGCCTGACCTGCAGTGGTGGTGCAGCCACGCTTCAGCCACTCAACCCACTGGAGCGAAGTCCAACCATCCTTCAAAAAGGGAAAAAAAATGCCCTGCCAGGTGCACTGCCAGGTTTGATTTCAGCCAGCGAGGCTAAAAATGGCCATGCAAAGGCTCATGAGGCAGCTCTGCGAGGGCCCTGCCAGACCCTGCTTTCCACCATGTCATGAACAGAGACAGGGCAGCACTGCCATGGAGCTGTTCAGGCTGCGGAGATCTGAGACCTGGTGAATTTGAAAAGCACAGCTAACCTTTGCAAGGCAAACATTCTGATCCTACTGCAATGATGCATTGCTGGGAACGTGTAACAGACTGATCATTGCAGCCGAGTGGCCCCTAACTCTGACCTCTGCCTCTTCAAACACAGACCTCCGTGCTATGAAATTCCCTTTGGGCCTCAAAACTTTTCCTGAGCGCTGAATATATTTCAGTAACTTCAGAAATGTTAGATCTCCTCAGAAGCTCTGTCTGAAATGAAACGATCTCTAGATGGAAAACTGCACGTTGAAAGTCAGAGATTTTTGTGAGCCTGCATGAGGCCCAGCTTCTGGTTTTGAGGCTGTGTTCCAATTGTACAGGCACAGCAGCAGGACACGTCTTACTGAATGGGTCCTGCTCTAGCAGGGCATTGGAGACCTACTGTTCTCCACCACAAAATGGATCTCTTCATAAATACCTACCCTCCTGTGTTTGTGTGTAGCAGTGGTTGTATCCAGGACCGTGTCTCCACATCCATGGCTGGGTGCTGCACTCAGCGAGGGCTAAAACCCCTGAACAACATTTCTTGACAATGGTTTGCATTTAATTAATCAAGCTTATGAGCAGATACATCTATTGGCACATGAGGCACGTAGATTTGAGTATTTTTGTTTTCCTTCCATGTCCTCTCCATTCATTAGTACTGGCAGTCTATGAAAAAGAAATCTGTGGCTGCTGTAATCAAGACGGATTGAGCTCTTGCTTTTCTCCTGTCTTTTCATCATTGAATATGATTTGTTGCATATGCCCTGGATTGTGCTTAATGTATTCTGGCTGGAGGGAATTCAGATGTTTGGGGAATTATAAATAATAGCAGCACTGGCAACCTTTTTGCATTATCATGTCACACTGAGATGCATCCGTTTTCAAAACAATTTACATTTAGTTTTTTGCCACTTATTTCGTTGCTACCATTAGCCATGGCTTTAATTTTTCTCTGGATGCAGGTTTGTACTGTTCATTAGCCTGAAGATGAATGTTGCAAAACAGGATGCTGGAGGTCCCTGAAGAATAGAGACCTTTCCAATCCTGTTCATCTATAGCAGTGTTGGGTGCATTTATAAAGATTATCCCTGGCTCTGAAACCTGAGAAATTGCAGTGGTTCACTAATCACTCCCTGAAGCTGTGGAGGTCTCGTGGTCACTAGCACAGTCATTTCAGTGGGTGGGGAATGGCTTTAGGAGAGGGATGAGAGATATGAGAACGATGTTTAAAAACCAGAAGGGGAAGAGCAGCCCTTTTCTCTGCAGTAGGTATTTCCTGGAGTGTTCACTCAGGCGAAGTGCTCCTTTTGGCAGAGCAGGCAGGATGCACTGCTGGCTCCTCACCCCGTGTGCCTGCACACTCCTGCACACTTCCCAGGACTTCCATTCCAGCCTGGCGGGCTCGGGAGGAGGGGATGGCACAGAGCTCTCCACGTAGGCTGGGGAAGCGTAGGCGCTGGATCTTATTTCGCTGTCACCTCTGCTTCGCAGGAAGAGACTGTGGGAAGGGCAGTGACTCACTTGCTGATGAATAAGTGATTCAAGCATGTCTCCAGGAGTGGGACAGACTCATTTCCTCACCCCCGGTGTCTGCCGTGCCCACTGCCATGGAGCCGAGACACACGGATGCCACGCTGCTGGTGTCGGAGCTGGCAGATTTCCACTCCTCCTGGGTGAGAAGAGGATGGGAACCAGGGGTGGAGCAGAGGCTCAGAGAAATACCTTTGCCAAAGCTCTGCAAAGACACCCGTAGGATGATGTTTAGACTATTGCCTTGGGATAGAAGGGAGCTGCAAACATCTTTGTGACACTAGGAGTGATGAACTGAAGCTCAAGCAGAGGGAACCCCAGTCTCCCAGGAGAACATGGAGTTTCTCTCCCAGGCTGCAGCCTGGCCAGGCTTTCCCCAAGCCACAGCCACATGCCCCTGATCACCTGCAGGCAGCTGCCCCGGCAGGATGCTGTCCCCCCATCCTCAGCAATTCAGTGGGGATTTGGGGCAGGAGGGGGATCTAGTGGGAAATGAACAAACATAGCTTTGCTAAATATGTTTTCTTAGCAGTTTGTGGTTCACTCTCACTTTGCATCTTGCCTTTGCAAGAGCAAAGGCTTGCTAAAGATGGCTTGTTTTACAAAGCATTTTCACAAGTAGCCAAGCTGTTAATGTCACTGTTACCTGAGCAGATTTAATTGTGCTGCTTCTTGCTCTCAGCTTAGCGTGACATGCTGAGAATGAAAATCACATACCTTTTTGCCAGGAAAAAAATGCCATGTTCCGGAGCAGTTTTGAGTGTTTCCTCCAGGGATACATTCACATATTGTCCTGAGCAGTTTTTGCTGCCAAGGTTTGCTGTGGCATTTATTAAAAAATGCTTTCAATACCATTCACCTTTTATCATCACCATGGGTTTAGTTGAAATGATGTTTCCCCCTTCCCTACCAATATCACGTTATTATGGCGTGTACAGCGCAGATGTGCTCTCGGATGCAAATACAGGAGCTTTTAGAATTAAATCCTTGCTTTTTCAGTGAGGGCATGCATAGCCTTAAGTCTCATTTTCTCCAAAGTGTGCACACTCTTATCTACCAACTGCTTCATAGAGGAAGACTGAAAAGAGAAGCATTTCCCAGCCTTTTGTTAGTCCTAATGAATGTCTTCATACTCACCTTGTCCCTCTTCCTCCTGGTGTCCTGGGGTACATGTGCTTCTGTTTATTTTAAGGGATAAAAGAAGGAAGTGATTGAAGGACGGATCATGGGTGCTGCCCTGCAAACCTTCACTGCTTCAAGCCCTTGTATTCAGGCCTGTTCCACAGTCCCCACAGTCCCACAGGTGCACAATGTGACACACTTGCTCAAGCCCCTGTAAGTCTGGGTCACTTCAAAGTGTTCACACTCAGACTTGATTTGCTTGATTGAGTGCCATTTTGCAGAAAAAAAAAGTCAGTATTCAGCTTGTGGGCCAGCCCTGTGCACTGAACTGGGGGGCTGGCTATGGACAAGCTTCATAAATCCCAAAAAGCAGCATGTTAACAGAAATGCTGACAATTCCATGGCTGCACTGGCACCACCAGCTATGGCCACGGCGCTCTGTGCCCCAGCACTGCTGCCACGACTCTTCTCTTGCTGTGATCAAAGCACTGGTGTTTCAAAGTGAAGCTCTTTTAGTCAGACCAAGCAGTCTTTGAATACATTAATTTTAAACCTCACTAAAAATACTGGCAGCTGCTGTCTGGACTGCCCTCATCACAGTTAGAAAGATCACAAGCCACAGTGATACTGATTTATAGAAAATGATCTCTTTACCTCATGACCAGGATTTCCAGCAAATCTGTGCATTATTAACTCTTTAAAGCCAGACAACTGTGTTTTTTCAGTTTTGAAAAATCAGTTTCTGCAGATGGACAATTAGGGCAGACCATTCCCACCGAGGGATTCATTTACTAGCCCAGAGTGAGGTAGTTTGAGAAGGGTATTTCATGTCAAAAAGGTGTCCCAGCATTTTTGCAGGTTAATATTAATCTGGTCTGGTAGAGCTGGTCATCACAGAGCCAACCCCCCAGTCCAGTTTCTCCCACTTTGTCCATCAGCCCTTGCACTTTACTGACACTGCATGGCTCAAGCAGCTGCACCAAACATATTGAGGTGAGAAGGCAACTGCTGAAGCCTGGACTCAAATCCAGATTCAGGCCTCTCTCTTTTTGGCACCTGCAGGTGGTTTTCTTGAGTGCCCCATCACTGGGGCTATTTCCTACCCACCCTCCCCTCCACAGCCCAGTGTGGTCACGGTCATGGAGAGACAGAAGAAAAATCTGAGGGCAGCTTAGAAGGGTTTTTTTGAGTGTTCCTACATTTGGGCATCTCTCAGAAAACAAGCTGTGGCTTCCCCTGCAGAGCAAACTGAGCCTCAAGGCAGCAGGACACCGAGCTCACCTGGCTCAGCTGGGCACGGGCTGCAGATCTCTCCCTGCCACAGCAGTCAGCAATACCAGCAGTGCCCTGGGGGGTTTATCTGACCTGCTTACAAAGATTTTCAGTGACAGAAACTCCACCACCTTTCCAGGCAATCTGTCCCTGCACCTTTCTGCTCCCACTGTTTGTTAGAAAGGTTTTCCTACCATTACCCTGAATCATTTCAGCAGTAATTTAAGCCCCTTATCTCCCTGTGAACACGCAGAACAAATTCCTTCCCTCCTCTTTGTAGCAGTCTCTTATGTATTTGAAAACTGCTCTCTCACCTTCTTCTCTTTAGGCTAATGCCAGTGGTTTTAGTGTTTACCTTGGCCATGCTTCCGACATCCAGGAGAATTGGTCATCCAGCAGCTACCCTGCTGAGTAGGATCCACTAAATTTTGGTAGTGAACCAGGCAGTGAGGATTACTTGATAGAGGTGAAATCTTCTACACCAACCAGAAAATTGCAGCAGCACATATTCCACAGAGCAGGCCTGTTGGCTGTCCAGCAAATGAAGTGGGCTCCAGAAAACAGGTGGGTTCAGCAGTTTCTGAATGGGTTTTAAGGATATTTTTCAGCCTGGGATGTAGAGCTCTGTTGGACACATGAGATCAGACCCAGATGAGCCTCAGACATGGTTATGAAAGGAACCCTTAAGCAGGAGAAATCACCATCCAGTGGTGCTGATCCTCAGATGGCCTCTCCTGACTAAAAGAGCTGCTGTTAAACACACAAAAGCCGTAAGATTTGCTGGAGAAATTGCAACTCTTAATTCTCTGCATACTTTATGCTGTGTTCAACTTCCTAGCACTGTAGTTAGCAACAATACAAACCAGTAAAGGGCTCTGTGCTGCCATTTGGCAGCAGGTACCAGCCAGGGGGAGGCAACCAAGCCTCTGCACCCTTTGTTCAGCTTTAAATAACTGCACCACCAAAGGGCAGGGCCTGGGAGAGCTCTCAGCCCCAGCACCAGCCCATGGGCTGAGCACCCCTTCTGCCCAGGGTATCCCTTGGGGAAGAAATCTTTGCTCTCACAGGACCAAGATTTTGTCTATGGGAAGTGCTCAGGATCTGGGGTGGATTCTGCCCTGCTCACCCATGCCCAGCCCAGCTCAGGGGGCTGTGGGCACACTGCCCTTGTGCCCAGCTCCCCTCCACAGGTATCTCCTTGGGAGAGTTGGGTAAGACTTACCTGTGCTGATGTTCCTTTTGTCCCTGTTTGGTTTGATAGCAGTGGACAAAAAAAGGTTGTTTTTTCTCACATCCAAACAGCAGAAGGTGCTTGAACAGTAAAAAATGAACTCCCAGCTGCTGCTTCTTCTTCTCGCATGAAAACTGCTGCATACATATTTACTGTGCTGATTAAACACAAAAAGATCTGCTTAAAAAAATCTGCTGCTCTACAGTAAAACAGGGAATTAAAGCACTGTATTTTGAATTTTGTTACCAAATTACAATTCATAAATATTTGAGAAAACAAGGGCATTTACATATACCATTAGTGAGAGTGCAGTTGCTGTATGGCTGCCACTTATTATCAAAACCCAGGGTGCATGGTATAAATAATGCTCAGTTCACAGCAGCATCCTAAAATGACAGCACGCTGAATCCACTTCTTCTGTCAAGATATATTTTTATTAAGGGTCAGTATAAACTTCAAAAAAAATAACTTGAATAATTTTTGCCACTATCTACCCAAAATAGCAACAGTCTCTAAATTGAATGTAGCTGAATTTTGAAACAGTCAGCTTCCAGGCACAATGTAAATACCTGCCATTTTTAAGGCCATCAGGTAATTTAAATTCATGAGAGTAGCTATAAACACGTACTGACGTTCTCAGTGGACAAATGCAGCCCTGCATTATAGGACTAAATCCTGAAAAATATTGTAGAAGGATTTTGGCTCTTTCTTTCATGTCAACAGGTCTTTGTAAATGTAGATGTATGAAAAACATCTAACATCTACAAGTTCTCTATACTTAATCTTTCAGCTAAAAAAGTAAACTTTTCAGTAATTACAGCAGTAGTGTTTATTTCACACTTGAAACTGATTTTCCCAATCAGCATTATCAAGCCATCCATAAGTGCACACTTTCTAACATGACAATAAATGGAGTATCCATGTAGTTATTTGAGAGTGAGCTGTATTAGAAAAGCAAAATGTTTAAGAATTTTCTGGGCAATGGAGGTAGGAATGAAAGATTTCAGATTATGCTAAATTTTCTGGTCTGCCTCTGTCACCACAGATTTGCTTCTACTTTTACCTGACAAAAGAGATTTTCAGTTATTTTTTCACTCCTTAAACTTTGTTGTGATAGCATTACCTACTGTGTAGTAACAACCTAAATAATGTTTCAATCCAGCATTTTAGCTGTCTTCATAAGTGCTGAAAACACTACACAGTTGAGCCAGAAACACCTATTAGTGCAAGCATAATTTGGAGTATGATTTCTCATGCAAAAATATGAATCTGTAGCTCCTATAGAAAATCAACAGGATTCTTTAACTTTACAAGACATTTTGGACTATGAGAATACCACACACAATCACACAGTTCTTGCATTATGAAAGGGACAGGCTCCTACAACGTGCAAAATGAGGCACACACTCTGTTCCAGTCAGTAAGTCTGTTATGCTGGTTAGCTGTCCCATTCTCCATTATTCTGATCATTGTCCTCCTCTTCTTCAGAATCAGCAGACACTTTCTTAATTCGCTGCATGGCTGCCTTAATGCTTCTCTCTAGCTCATTAGGGGATCCTTTCCTGCCATCTCTCTCAGTATCTCGGTTCACTTTCCTCAGTTTAACCCCCTGCCTTATGGCAGACAGGATGTTGTCCTTCACGGAGGCGTACGGGTTTGGCTGCTCCACCTTGCGAAGGTGAACTTCACTGCGCTTCAGAGAAGCCAAAACTTCATCCATGGAACCTGCAGCAGACAAATCTCCTGTTAGCACAAGAATGAATGAGACAACCACACTTCAGAGGTATGAAGCCCTACCCAAGTGTTCAGAGCTCTTCCTATAATCTTTGCTAGTGACAGGAAAAAGAATGGTCCGTTCTGGCACAGACTCTTTCAAGCTCTGCAACAGCAGGCTCTGGAACTGCTTTTAAAAAGCAGTTAAAGCTTTTATATCTTGAATTGAGAATCCAGTGCTTCTTCATCATTATACAAGGTTGTGCTCTAAGGAAGAAATTATACACAAAGGACAATGCTCTTTTTCATTACAACTTTATGGGCTTTCAAAAAAATTCCACTGAATCAAAAAAAATCTCTTGCATTCTGTGTTATAAACAATCCACCATCCCTCCTAGCTTGCCCAGAAGCCTGCTGAGACCGTCAATTGCATTTTTGCTCAGCCAAGAGAAAAATGAAAGGATTTGAGTAGAAGGGCTTGAAAAGTGCACCACTGAAGTCATTGGGAGCCAGATCAGACCCTACGCAGGCAGCTCTTTTCTGTATGGATTCAGAAAACAATTCCTATTTTACAACATGATTTAGATCTCAGGTGCATGTTTGTGAACTTCAGACCATGAAGGACACCACACTGAGAGCTTCCACTAGTCCTCCTGATACACACTAATTTGTGTTTTACTCCTTCTGCTGGGTTCTTTGCTGCTTGCTCCAGACTGTCAGACAGGGAGGCTGTTTCCCTGGACAGCAATAGGTCCAGACCATCTGTGCCTCACAGCCAGAAATACTTTTGCCATGCGCAGTGCACACAAGGTTATGTGATTAATATCAACCACTTGAAATGTAACATTCTGCTAAATCCTGTGCTGCCTTCAGAGAATAAAAAAGATCAAGCAAAGATCCACCAGATTGCCTTACAAAGCCTACAAGAGAGTCTTAAGACTACTAATTAAATGGGCTGCCTGGTAAAAGATTAGTTAGACAAACAAATTATAAAAGAAGCCTCTCCTGGCTTTTCACATGCAAAGACATGAGTAGCCCATAACTAACACCAACATGTTAATGAAGCTGTTTCAGTAAGTTCCTGTGGCAGTAATTCAGCAATTACTATTACGGCTACTGACATGATGGCTTTCTTCAAGAAATAGGTGCAAACAACTAATCAGATCTCTCCAATAAACAAAAAATAACTTTCCTTATCCAAAATTAATGAAAAGACATCAATGTTATGCTGTGAATGGCAGTAAATACTAGCTACCAGCAACGCTGTTCCAACAGCAATCAGACTGCTCTGGTGTACAACTCCTGTTGCTAACCAAGGCTTCTTAAGAGTACCTGTGGTGGAGTTATCCCATGGATATCCCACACTGAAGCCTGCACTGCATGCACAGTAGTTTGCCATGGTAACTCAACTGTGTCTCAGCCCTTCAGCTGCTCGTACTTCCCCACAGCTTGGAAGAACTAAAAACGCTGAACTTCCCCTGGTATTTCTGCCTCTGGTTTGCCTCTTAACTAACTGACAGGATACAAAGGCTGCTTGGATGTATTGTGAAGAGTCCAAAAGGAAGAGGAATGTACCACGTTTAAAGACATTCTTCATTCTAGCATAAGCTCCACTGTGAAAAACAACAAAAAAAATTGCTGCCTTCCAACTTAGATCAATCTCTCTGACATAGTCAAAATATCCACTTGCCTTAGAGACAAAAATAAGCCTGTTAGCAGGATGGAACCAGTGCAGCTTTGGGAGGCTGCTGAGCTCTATTCTCATTCAAACTACTCTCTCAATTGCCGGGTTCAGCCTTCAATTACACCTGCATGATCTTGCTAACAAAGCAAGGGCGTAACAGAGCAGAATTTCTCCCCTAGGAATGTATGCCAAAGCTATTCACCTGCCTTTCAAATCCTGGTTGAATTCTGCACGAATTCTCTTAGGAAACCTTTATTTAGAAACCAAGCAAATTGTAAGTGGACACAGGCTGTGCACACCTTAGAAACACAAGCAGCCCAATTGCCAGCTCTGTAGTACATAAATCATAAACACTAAAGTGTAGCCTTAGTACAGCTACAAATTTACCCACACTGGTCTTCTGATTGGAGCATCAGGACCCTGTGAAGTGTCTCAAAGAGGACACACAAATCATTGTTACTCATTTAACATCCTGAGCTATGGTCAGTGTTACTGTACATAGTTTCTTAGGCTAAGCTTTCTAAGAGCCTCACTCTCTTGATCAGAACTACACATTATTCCCATCCAGAAGCAGAGGGAGGGAGACCACAAAAATACAGGAAATGCATTAAAAAAGCACCAGTTGATGTGAGCCTACTTACCTATGCAATTATTTATAGACCTCCTGGATGAGTCACCCTGTTTGTGCAGTGCAGGGCTTTCTGAGGGGCTATCAGAGCTGAGGGGAAGTGGTTTATCCTCTGTTGCTGACAGTGCTTTTAACTGGAGAGGNTGGAGGAGGAGGTGGTGAGCATGGAGAAACCATCAATTCCTCGCTGTGCTCTTGTTCCTCTGTGTCACCATCAGTAACAAAAATCTGGACAGGGATATCTGCTGGGGGATTCTGACATAAAGCTTTTGGTTCTTTGTCTTCTACAAGCAGAATGCTCTGTGGCTGCTCGAGAGCTGCTGGGGCTGTCCCTGCACTCGATGCAGGTGGAGGGGACAGCACCACAGCCTGCTGAGGGATGCCTCGTGGTAGCTTGGGACTGAGAGGCTGGGGACAAGATGTTTTCAGAACAACATGAGCTGGACACTTCTGAAAAAGAAATCGTAAGGCAGGAGGTCACATCTCCATTGGACTGGCCAAAACATCAACCCCAATGAGATAAAAAGCCACAGAGCACAGACCTGTCCCACTCACCCATTCCAGCAGAAAATGCAACCCTGAATAAATTTAAATGACAAAGTATTTCTTTCAAAGCCATTGCCTCACCTGTATTCTTTGCAACAGATTCCACACCTGGAAACTGTATCTTCAGCAGATTTAATCCCCTTTATTCATTACACATAATCCTATTTTAGGCTATCCAAACGGTTGTCTCTGATTTGGACCATGCTCCCATGTGAGCTATAGCTACTTTCAGACATGTTTTGACACCATTTAGGACCACTGTCATTCACAGTACTTGCCTCCCTGAATGCTTTCAGCCTCTCCAGTGTTTTCTGACGTTCCTGGCTCACCCAAGCTTTCTTCTTTTTCTCCTCCTCTTTTTGTTTGTCTCTCTTCTGCATTAAAACACAAGTAAGTGAGCCTTAGTGTGTGAAAACAAGCAGCTGCCAGATTCCCCAAGGCTGCTGTTTGGTACTCACTATCTGTATGCTGTGATGCTGCTGGAAGCGTTTTCTGCTCTCTTCTGCCTGTTGCAGCCTCTGCCGATGGCTCGCTTCACATTGATCCTGGGAGAAGAGCACAATTCATGCAACTCTCAGTCAGTTCACACTTCCTGTGCACCAGCTGTGCCATGAGCTCCTGTGCACAGGCCACTAAATAGCAACCACGGCTGAGTGCTTGGCAGCAACAAGAAAGATGGCTAAGCTCAGCTAGTGTCAGATGTGAGACCCTGATGGTGAACTCTGTGGGACTCCTTCATGGCTAAAGCCAATGTTCTCCTCACCAGCCATACCTCTGTTCATGCTGCAGCAAAAATGTATCCAGATGTGACCCAATCCCTCAGTTTTACAGTTTGGTTTAAGAAAAAGAAAGAAAAAAAGAGAAGAAAGGGAGATGAAAAGAAAGAAGAAACAAGCTCATGCAAAGACATGAGGAAGAAGGCAAGAAGGAAGCTAGCAGGGCACTACAAAAATACAAAGCTACTTTTCCCCCTCTCCCTTATTTGCCATAGCTCCCAAGTACAAAAGCCAGGGAAGCAAAGGTATGGGAAGCACAGTGAATGCCTAGCAAGGGTACTTCTGTTAGCAACAAGTGCCACAGAGAAGCTGCAGGCTTCAATATTTTCTCTAGGAGTCGCTTTTTGTCTCTGTACAGAGGGGGATTATCCACATGGCTGGACAGGCATTTGCAAATCATGTGGCATTTGGCTTCAGTGTTATACAACCAATAGACAGCAATTAAGTGAATGAAAACAGAAGCAAAAGAAGTGTCTGCCAAGGAAGTAGTTGCAAGCAAGAGACAATGATGGCTCACAAACAATTTCCAATGTAATTCCCAGTTTGTCCAGGCTACTGAGGGATAAAAGGTCAGACACACTGGAACCTAAACTCTGCTCTCTGTCCCAGCAGAACTGCAGGTGTAAGGTAAACTCATCTCACTGAGAAGGTTCATGAGAGTCAACTTGTGTCTTCCTAGTGTTCTGCTCTGAATGGGAAACAAAGGAAAAACTGCCCTTTGCACTGAATTGAGAGGCTGGAGAGAGAATTGCAGCTGCTAGTTTCCCCTTCCTTCTGTTCAAAGATAAAGTATCAGTGTGTGGGTTGTCCTATCACTGCAGCTTCCTCAACACAAGGCCAGTTTCCTCCTGAACTGCAGCTGCTTTGGAAAAGGCAGCTAGGGCAAAGCTCCAGCTGGCCCCACAGGGCTCTGGTCAGGTCTAGCTGATGGGGGAACACCTGGGTCACCCAGGTAAGTTTGTAGTCTCTTTCTAAGCCAGAAACACACTTGCACCACACCACGGAGTGTAAAGCTGGCTTAAAATCACACTGCCCCTCTTTCTGCCTGCAGGCCTTGGCACTGAGTCAGGAATCATCTTGTACACGCCACCCAAACTTCCCTAATGGTTTCCTGTCCATCCCTCGTGAGTCAAGACATCAGCTGAAGAAAATGCACATCTCCAGGACTGCATTTACTTTTTTGTTCCTGAGGTAGGCTCTCCTCGCACAGACAGTCCCACGCTTTGTCTCCAACTGCTTAGTCTTCTGCCTCAGCACCGTCATTGCTGACAAGTTAGCGTAATGTTGTCCCATGGTCTGTTCAATGACCTTGAGCTCCTCAGGGTTTTCACATGTATCATAGTAAACAACTTCATCCTGTTTCTCTAAAAAGGCATTTGGCATTTTTTAAGAAACCAAAAATTGCCACAGTTATTTAAACAATTAAAGAGCTAATGACATTTTAAAGCCGTTGAAGGCAGTGAGTTAGTTATGGGTAAGAGTAATGCTCCAGAGCCAAGCTTATGCAAACATGTCACCTTACTCACAGGGGTGCTTTGCAGGATCAAATTTATGCTGTTAGCATTTGTTATTTAGCTTCCTCTTTCAAATGTCTCCCTGTGTTTTAACTCCTACCTTCACCAACTGGAGTTTTCCTGGAAAACGGAGGACTGTTCTGATCAACACTGGGTGTCTTATTTTACTATTTACCACGCTTCAGTTATGTAACAAGCAGCAGCAATGTTTACTTCACAGTGTACATGGTAACAGAGAATTCATAAGCACAAGTAAGAGCAGGACCGGTGCCGAATTTGGTATAAATATGTCACAAAGAGACACTTAAACTGGAAGACAGTAGTATTCAGGTACCATTTCATCTATAACCACCTCTTTTTGTCATTACAGGATGTATTTTGTAATTTCTACACGTTAGATTAAAACAGATTATGGTGAATTACGGAACCTGTTTCAGCAGGTTCACGATATCCACAGTTTCTGTGCATAGCTATCAGAGCAGTTGAGCACTGTCAATACAAATTTTTCCATGCTAAACCAGGGCATGCACATATCACAGCTGCTGGCAAGATGAGCNTACTTCACAGTGTACATGGTAACAGAGAATTCATAAGCACAAGTAAGAGCAGGACCGGTGCCGAATTTGGTATAAATATGTCACAAAGAGACACTTAAACTGGAAGACAGTAGTATTCAGGTACCATTTCATCTATAACCACCTCTTTTTGTCATTACAGGATGTATTTTGTAATTTCTACACGTTAGATTAAAACAGATTATGGTGAATTACGGAACCTGTTTCAGCAGGTTCACGATATCCACAGTTTCTGTGCATAGCTATCAGAGCAGTTGAGCACTGTCAATACAAATTTTTCCATGCTAAACCAGGGCATGCACATATCAACAGCTGCTGGCAAGATGAGCAACCAGCGTGGCTTTTTTTTTTTAAAACTTGTGTTATCAAATTAGGGTCTAAATAATCAAAAGACAAAATATCAGATGGTGCCACAGCATTAATGTTTTCCAGCAGTGCCTTCTACTAGCAAGACCTGAGCAGTGATACCCTTTTTTTTTAAAACTGAAAACAGAGCAAGCTATGTCAATCCTGTGTTCTGAATATGTGCTTAAATAATATTTTATTCTCACCTTTAATCTGTCTCTTTATAGTGTCCAACTGTACAATAAGCAGCATCTCTTCATGTTTCAATACTTCAAGCTGTACATTATATAATTCCAGTTGTGTTTCATAATACTGTATTTCCAGCTCCTCCACTACACTCAAGTTCTCTTCTTGTTCACCAAGATTTTCCATCTGTAGCAGAAAATAAAAAGCATTAGTACCAAAATATGCACACATGAAACATGTCTGGATGCACAAATGCCTGTAAGGAGCCTGGTCTAACTGGCAGCTGCTCTGGTATGGAAATAACAGAGCATTAGAAATGGCCTGGAGCAGAAACTCAGAGGAGCAGAGGGCCTTATTAACCTAAATAAAAATTTACCTAAATTTACCTGAAGTTTACCAGGAGAGACTTCATTATAATCTGCACAAATGATACTGCTCCTGAAAACAATTATATATGGTACAGTACACTACCCCGGAA
Source organism: Ifrita kowaldi (assembly GCA_013398055.1). Taxonomy (NCBI): domain Eukaryota; kingdom Metazoa; phylum Chordata; class Aves; order Passeriformes; family Cinclosomatidae; genus Ifrita; species Ifrita kowaldi. The sequence continues at coordinate 27,084 of VZRS01010167.1, read as the reverse complement.
AATAACTATCAGGTACTCCTAGCAGCAGTTAGATGGCATCAAAGATTAATAAATAAATAAATCTTTATTTTTCAGTGTCCTCTGAAAATAGTATCTGGTCTTTATCTCCCTAAAACTAACAATTTCAAAGGTTAATATCCCAAATGCTCAGATGATACTTGAACTGTAAAAGCACGTATCTTTAGCTTTGCTAAGTGTCCTCAAACATGCAGGAGCAATTAAAAATCTGCAGACATGCATTTTCCACAACTTAAAACCATGCTGAAAACCTAAATTGTTTCATGGACAAAGGCTTCAAAAGCCCACTCCCATGACCATTTTGGTAGGTTTTGATCAGCCCTTCAAAGAACAGTGACGGAAAAGGAGGCTTTGTAAGGTCTTACGACTTTCTGAATGCCAGTTCTCTTCTGTTTCAGGCACAACTCTCTTGCTCTCAGATGCTGAAGGGTTTCTTTTGCTAACATATATTTCAGGTTTTCTAGTCGTGGCAAAGCTGATGCCCAGGTGGTTTTACCAAATCTCTCCTCATCTTGTTCCATCTGTTTGTGCATTGCTGTAGATTAAAACATGGCAGTAAAACATGAGAAATGCAGTGTACTAGCAGCCCTTGTGTGTTTCTGAAGTATTAAAAATGCTAATCTTATTAAATGATTTCTGAAGCTTTAGAAAATATGAGATTACAAGGTTGAATTTATGATCTTATACATGTAAGTAAAATACTTCGCTGCACCATGGAAACATGCCCTAACAGTTGCACAGCAACATATTCTGCTCACATGCTGAAATCCTTGAGGCTTGCACATCAAACATTAAAAGCACCCAGGGACTTTCTGCAGAGGTTTGCAGCCATAGGCCTCAGGCAAGCCAAATCCAAGTTGTAAACCAAACTGGTTAAAAGATATAAATCTTAAGTAAAAAGTACTTCTTTCTTGAGCTGGACACTCACCCGAACCGCAGGTTCTGCACAGAGATAAGAAGAGCTCTCAGTCACTTACGTTTTTACACAACCTTTTGTATAAATCATTCTGATTACCTGCCAGAGCCTTTACAGTTTCCTTGAAGTAGTTCACAGTGATATCCTGAATGGAGCACACAGCACTCTCAGCTCGCTTAGTCCATTCTTCAGCATCCTTCTGCAAAGTTGCTACTCTTCTAGGCCCCAAATTATCATACTGCAAAGATTTCTGCAAGGACACACAATTCTCAGTTACTGTGTGGTTTCCAGAGGTGCAGCCACACTAAGCTACACGTGGAGACATTTCAAGCATGGTGGCAAACATGACCTTCCCCTCACCTGTCATGAGGTGAATCACTGCTCATGCCTATTTCTCATTCTCTAGGCTAATTCAGAACCTTTGTTTCCCAATCCTGACCTCACATTTGGATTAATTTACCTCTTAAAATATTTTTAAACTATCACCTTTAAAATCACGTCCAACACAAGTGTTTTTAGTTGTTACTAAAAGTAACTCAAACCCACTCTTCTATGTGCAATGTTCTCTTCTATTTTTCCCCACGTGTTGACAGCACATTGCACCAGCAGGTTCTCCAGTTTGGCAGCTCTTCCACACAGGGACAGGGATACAGAAAAGAAACATAAGAAAATATTTTCAAGTCCACAAAGGAGACAGGGGTACAAGCCTAGTATTCAAACATATTTTTGGAAGAATCATATTAAATATCCCTTAGAGGTTTTTTTTTCAATACAAAATGTGTCTCATTCTTTCCAATTTCCACTTAAACTTTCAGAACAGTAAGTACATTGAGCATTTTGTTGTCACAGGTTTAGACCTTCAGTATCCAAGCACCTTAATCTAAAGTTAAAACTGTTCTGCTCTTTTTGAAGACATTAACAGCTCACTTTAATTTTAACACACTATTTAAGGAAAATCAAAATAGTAAATGGCTGTCATTTCCAGGGGCATCATAACTTTCAGGATGTGCTTCCAGTTTAGGATGCACATGAAATGAAGTGAACACAGTGACAACTGCTATGTTTCAATCTACAGCTCTAGCAGGTTGCAGCAGTAATAGAAAACTCCTTTGAGTGGGAAGGTCTCATCTGTCTTCTGTTCTACCACGACAACTGAGTTAATCTGGTGCATCAGCATTCCTGGGGGATGACATTCTCAATGTCACAAACTAATCCCACAGAAGGTGGCACAACAAAGGCTACTCAGATCACTGTAAATTCAGCCTCCCCGAGAGAAAACCCCAGGGAGGTAGAGCCTGGGGATATTCCCCTTTTAAGTGGGACACTGGTGGGAAGACAGCTGCAGTTCTAGTCAAGCCATTATCATGAACTCCAAGATCCTGAGTGGCTCTGCCCTAACTCTGAATTTGTCAGTCATGTTTGGTGACTGACACCTTTGGCAGAGGAAAAAAAAAGCATGTACAGACAGAAGTAGGGAATTAGTTACATGATTTGAGCCTAAACTGCTCCAAGAGCAGCTGAAGCCCCACTATGCAGCTTGGCCTTTCACTTTGTAAAGGCAGACTTACCAGGATTTCCAGTTTGTACAGTGTCGCCAGCTCTCGCATATCTCTGAAGGGCTGCAGTAAATACTGGTAGAATTGTGTTGCCATGGTGACCAAATCCTGATAAGCTTCATCTTCTTCTTCATAAACCTTCATCAAAGCCACCATTGTGTCAGCACTTTTATGCTGCTGCAGAACCTAGTGGGATAAAAGGTAAATCAGACACGGCTGCTTTGCATTTGTGTGTGCTGGATGCTGCTGCCAGGCTCCGGTGGGAAGGACCTGTCCTGCCACAGCCAACACTTCCCACTGCACAGGAGGCCTGTGCCAGGCATTCTGCAGCCACCCCAGATGAAAACATCTCCAACACCACACTGTTAAAGGCACTAATTGCTGCACATTCCATTAGGAGCCTGCAAGGAGCATCCTGCCTGGGGCGTCCACCAGAAACATTCTAATAACTGTGTGCAGATGAGTTGGTTGCTGCTTTTTATAAACATAAATGGGAATCTTGGGAAGTCTGTGTACTGGAAGGACAAGAAGGGTATTCTTAAACTAGCTGTTGCATGGCTTCCACAATTATTAAATGACTGCTAATGACTTTCTGGATCCAGAATTTCTGACTTCAGGCACAGAAAAAAACAGATTGGCATTTACTTCTGACATATCCTGCAGTTAAATTCCTTTAGCATTTGTGTAATTCATAATAGCTTATTCTAACCTCAGTTCTAGTGGTATTACACTTTGTAAGTCACAATTCTTCCATGGAATTACTGCCTTTCTGATACACTACGCTCTATTTATTTCTTTCTGGGACAAAACAAAAAGTTGGGCATTTCCCCTCAATTGCATTTGTTTACTGGCACCAATCAAAGCTTCAAAGATTTTTCTGTGACACCAGCTGGCAGAGACCACGGCATGCTCTACATGCCAGGATAGAGTGAGCTGGCTGAGAGAACACAGCTAAGTTCCACTGAGAAACAGACCTTCCTGGAAGGACAGTGTGTGCTCTGCAAAGAGGGAAGGGGATGGGAGGGGTGTGTGTGCTACCAGCAGTGAGAAAAACCATTAAAAGAATAGGCTTGGTTGTGTTGCAACCGAAAGCACTGAAATTAACCCATCACCTTTGCTCTTGCCAGCTGAGTCTGGGTAAGACAGCAGAGTTCCCACCTATGGAGGAACTTCCCCAGAAAAAAATCTGTGGAAGTCAGCTCAAGGGCATTTCCCACCCACCCTGTCTGCAGGCCTGGCACAGGCAAGACAGCAGAACAAGAGAATCTGAACTGCAACATTTCTGGTAATCCCAGCAGCAGCTTCTTAGGCCTCCCCAGGAGCTTGTGGTAGCTTGCACAGAGTCCTAGGGCCCACCTTCAGCAATTTCACAATCTGCTTTTGCCCCACTATGGAAGCCAAATACAAATGCAACAGCTGACTTTCTGATTCCCATTCTAAAAGCAAGGAGTGAGGCTCATGGAGAATGCTCAGAGTGAGTAGAGAGGAAGTATTAGTGAAGGACATGAACGTAAAAAGGAAAAAAGGATGCTCTGGAACTTCAGGTTGATTTAATGTCTATTTCTTGACTCTCCCATAATCTGCTCTAGACTGCAGTGTAATGAATTTATGTCCCTGTTAGGCCTGCAAGTACAACACCACTCTACAGCATGTTCAGCCACGTCTAAAATACAGCTGGAAATTGCAGAGTAACTACCAGAGGCACCAAGCTGTACTTCACCACCAAGCCCCAACAGCCGAGCATGCTCGTGCTGCTTCCAAGAGAACGTGGTGGCTAGAATGTATTTCTAACTGGGCTGTGAACTGTTCCAGTCAGTGACAGACACTGACGTTTGTATACAGCAAGGTACATGTTCATGTAAACTAAAGCTGTGTTTTTAAATACAGTGTCTTCCTGAAAAAGTAGTGTTGTTATAGCTGTTAAATACTGCAATAGGAAACAGAAGGCTGAAGTCAACTGTCATAACTTTCCTCCAAAGCATGATCACTTTCATAAAATACCTTTCAGCCTACTTTGCCAGAAAAAAGGACTGTAAACAGGTACTGCAAGAAACAGCAGCAACACACTGGTGAGCCTGAAGTGTCTGTAACTCGTCAACATTCCAATGTCCTAACTGCAACTCTGTTCCTACACACCACCCTTTGAATTCATGCTTACAAGAAAGGGAAAAAATCCAGGAACACACCTACAGCAAGAAGAAACTTAAAGCACCAAAGGAAGAAAGTGCTAACGTTAGCGTTACTTCATACAATAATTAGGGCTGAATTTCACACTTAAAAAAAACAAAACAACAACAACCAACCTACACACAATTTCTTTGAATACAAACCACTTATTTGTTATAGGATCAGGGCTAAGTTTGATCTTAATAAAAGACTGAGAATCCCCCAGTTGCAAGCATTACTGCAAACATGTAGTCTGAGACCTTCACAGGGAGGTTCGAAAATTAGCACATGATTGTATTCTCCTCTTCGGTTACTGTTCCATCCATTGCCCAACACTGCTGGATGTTTTTAGCAATGTGTTTTTCTAGGAGTGCCTGCAGCTTAGGTAAGAGCCCCAGTGCCTTACAGTGACTGCCCACCCGGAGGTGGCTTATTCCCCACTTAATAAAGGTGCACTTACAAGACTAATAACACTTAGTACTTCAGAAAGTTGACTTGGTGGCTTCCAGACAATAAAAAAGTGTGTGAGCGCAAATCTGGACACTGGACACCACCACGAGCAAGGTATTATCAGTGACTTGGTCACCCTCGCTCACGTGAGCCTGGCGAGTCTGCCTTGATCGATGAAGGTCCCGCAGCTGCAGCGGCTGCCAGGTTTGTCATGGAACTCCCAGCTGAGCGAGGGGTGCCAAGCTGAGGCTCAGACAGCTGCACCCGTGAGCTGAGCTGCAGCACCGAACACTGAAGACGGCACTACACCGAGGGGCCCCTTCTCCTGCCCGCAGGGGGTGGCCCGGCAGCCCCCGGCCCCGCAGTTCTCGGGGCCAGCCCCGCAGCCCCGGGCCCCTCCGCCCCGCGCCCGGCCCCGGGGCCCGTACC
>VZRS01010167.1:0-21540 GCA_013398055.1 Ifrita kowaldi | reverse complement strand
GCGTGACCATGGCCCCGGGGCGGGGCCAAAGGGGCGGGGCCGAGAAAGAGGCGGGGCCAGGGCGGCCCTCAGGGCGGGCGTGGAAAATAAACAGTGCAGCGGTAAAAGGGGCGAGAGGGGCAGCCCCGGGAAAGGGCGTTTTTGACCCTGAGGGTCATGGAATGGGATGGGATGGGTTGTGTTGGGAGGGGACTCCGAAGAGCATCGAGTTCCAACCCTTCTGCCGTGGGCGCGGACACCTTCCACCAGGCCAGGTTGCTCAGAGCTCCATCCAGCCTGGCCTTGAGCACCTTCAAGGACGGGGCAACCACAGCTTCCCTGGGCAACCTGTGCCAGGGCCTCGTCACCCTCACCGCCCAGTAAAGAATTTCTTCCCAATATGTAATCTAAAACTACTCGCAATTTGAACCCATCCCCCCTTGTCCTGTCAGTACATGCTCTCGCAAATAGTCTTGCCCCATCTTTCCTGTGTGTTTCCTTCAGGTACTGGAAGGGGAAAGCTTTGTGAAATGAGCCGCTGTTTCTGTGAGCAGCGGTGGGCAGGGAGCACAGAACACAGCCCTGCGTTTGTGCCCTGCCCGAGGGGCAGTTTTCCTCCCAGCCGTCATTCCTGTGGTCCTCGCAAAAATCCACGAGTTGTTGCTTTCTCCAAAGCCAGGCAAACCCTCAGGTTCCTTCCCCAGCACCCGAGCCCTGGGGCCCTATGCCCACGAACAGCCAAAGGGTGCTTTGTCCTGACACCCAGCTCAGCCCCAAGGTCACCCCGCTTTGTATAAATGCCACCCAAACACTGCCTCACGCTGCAAAGAGCAGCGGCGTGAATGAGTAAGAGCAGTGCCACTGCCCTCTTATTCAGGCCTGTGTCCAAGGCAGAATGTAATTCACTGTCCACCAAATGTTATATTCCAGTCTTTGGCAGCAAAGCTGACGCTGCTTATTTTTTGAGAAATTAAGGCCTACAAGGTAGCGTAGCTTAACACAAAGCAAAAATAAGCTCTCGTTTGAAAAATTAATCAAATCTGTCAGACAGCATAAATGTTAACGTTTCAGCAAGGTTTGTGAGAACACTTCTACTCTAATCTCACAGATGATAGAAGCAGTGTTAGCGGTAATGAGATCGTGCCTACATGGGCAATTAACTTGTGATTCCTCACCAAACAGCAAACAATTGCACAGCTAGAAAAGTGAGGAAATGACACCGAGATAATTGGAAAAAGAGGAAAAAGCAGAGCTGTGTCAAGATCTAATAGACATTGTCCCTTGTGGTGTCCCCTGAGCTCAAGCCATGTATAATACAACATTCTCAAACGTGCTTAAAAAGCTACTGCCAGCAAGGCTGGCCCCGTGGCGTGTTCACAAGCAGCAGCCTGTGTGTGCTGAGCAGCTGTGGGTTTCAGCAGATATGCAAAGCTCGAGTGCTACAGCAGTCACAACAGTCAGTGGTAATACACAGCCTGGCTTTTATCAGGTGTACCCCTACTGAGCACAGACTGAAGGGATATGTTCCTATGAACACCTCCCTAGCAGGGGCATTGGCCACTTTTCTTTACTAAAATTAGCTTTCCAGAGGTCTGGCATACACACACAGGGTGAGGATGTATGCATATATATAATAACCATATGCAACAGTAGGATTTTTTTTTCTAAATTCTAAATTTTAGGGGTTTTTTCTAATATATGATCATGATTCCAACTCAGCCCCACAGAAAAGCTCCTGCTAATTTGAGACAGAGGACTTTACCAGTAAGTGCTTGCAAAGAACAGAACAGATACTTCCATTAAGTTGTGCAACCCTGTAAGCACATGTCCAGCCACGTGAGTTGTCTGCACGTTTTGTGTATCCCATACAGGATACTCTGCCTAACACCCCAGCCTTGGAAATCACACCCAGAGGCAACGACTGAGCTCTGCAGGGTTTATTAATACCACCTCCAAAAGTGAGAGGGTACTCTGGGCTTTAGTGAGGGCTCTGTAACCGTTCTAAGTACTTCAGATCCAGGAATCAACCTCCAGAGCCTTTTCTCGGTGTATGACATTCCTCCTGGTGACACTCAAGTAGCACGCTGCTGAAGGACAGCCGGGGCACATCTATATTTGTGCCATTGCTCATTGCTGGCACGTCCCTGTCTCAGCAAAGAGGCAGGGTAGGGTTACCGCAATGAGTCTTCCAACTGCAGTCATAGGAAAGTGGAAAGGAATTGCTTTCGTGTGAATTAATTTTTACTAGGGGGAATAGAAGTTAACTTTGATGCCATCTGAGCTGTCAGAAGAATTTATGACGTCTTAAGATAGAAGGCAAGTTTTTAGGTAGTAACATTCTTTGTTATTTGTTTACGATAATTGACGGTCACGGACTTAAACGTGCTTCATGTAATTTTATCTGTGCCTGCAAAGCAAGCAAACACTGAGCAGTCATCTGAAAACCTTATTTAGGCAGCAGGATCGCAGACAAGGTTAATTATGCTTATTGTCATATATTTTATTTCATTTTGGTAGGAAAACTACGTGTTAATTCACTTTTCTAATTAGTAATAGCTTCTAAAGCAAGGCTTATTGTTATAATTATGGGGAAAAAAGTCTTTGCGGGAGCCAGACAACATTTTCTGGTATGTGTCAAGACCTCTTCTCTGTTTAAAATGCTAGAATTTGCATGATTTATTTTACTGCCTTCAGCATAAATAGTATTTCTGCCTAACTTCAGTGTTTTTGTCTATAGTAGGATATTGCTAGCTGTAGAATCCACACCCATGTCTGCAGTGCCAGAAGACAAATGATGAACTTCTGTGTGGGTTTTCTTACAGATCCGTAAGGCTGGACTCAGCCAGGGATATAAAACCAGAGAGTGCAAAATGTCTCAGTATTTTTCACTGGTTTGGGAAGTTGCTTTCTAATAAGTCACTGATTGTGTTGACTCTGTTAGCTAAGCAATTCTCAGGAAAATTAGTAAAATATTGCTGAAATAACTTTGAGGTAATAGCAACTACTCAAAACTAAAAGGAGCATAAAAAGTAGTTTGAAAGCAAACTTTTGCAAAAGCTTATCTGGAAGCTCTGATAACACTGATGTCTGACCGATCTTTTGGCTTTTTTTTTCTGCGAGAAAGTGATTTTAAAGCTTTCATATGCTTCACTTACCTAGGACTAGATGTAACTCCAGGTTAATTTATACTTAGCTGAAATCTTTCCATGAACTCTTTTGCTTGTGGTACTAAACTGCTGATAAAATTGATCTGAGTAGTTTTGTAGCCATGATTCCATTCATGCTGGTGAGCAGTGGAGGGCTGCGGGGAGGTTTCAGCTCAGAGAGATCTCTGACTCTGTACTGGCATTATTTCACTGCTGTTAATACAGGCTGGTTGGAAAGAGTGGGCTTGGGGAATCTGCATTAAAATTGCCTTTGCACTTTTAATGTTGTCCCACGTGCATCTGCTTTATCATACAGCTTTGCATGTCACCTGCACATGCTCTTTTCACACCTCCCTCCTTGCACAGAATGGACAAAATGTGCAAGGTTTGGGTCAAAGCAGGCGTCTCTCAGTGCAGAGGTCAATGCCCTGCCTTGCTCCCTAGTTAATGTATGCTTTATATGTTAAAATATATACTTTTCACAGCACATGAGAAGCCCCAAAGGGCAGTATGTTTTCTCTGAAGTATTTTTTTAGAAAGGACCCAAGACCTGGACTCAAGTTTCAGTATTAAGAACGGCAACTTGAAAAATCCAGAACAGGATTTTTCAGGGCATTTACTAGTGTGTTCTGTGGCATCAGTGGTCACAACAGAGGACATTCTACATTATTTCTGACTGACAGTTCAGAAAACATGCTTGACAGCAGCTGAAGGGTGAGCAGACTTCAAACCAGGCCATTTCCAATTGCACAGAACAGCACTAACTGTGCCTGAAGCATAGTTGCAGTGTTGAGCTGACGACAGGACTACTCCACAGTTTGGAAATCAGGCATCAGGGTCACAGATGAGCCACTCAGAAAAGAGGATGCACACCAGAGACAGCTCTCTGTTGTGCTTTGCACTGAGGTGAGAATAAAACAAGCTTTCTGTGGCTTCCTTTCCGAAGCTTCACTTACAGAGTGAAGGTACTGACTTTGGTCTTTCCCACGCCTACCTCCAGAACCTGAGTAGTCCTCAGCCAAATCTATTCCATCTATATACTTTTAAGCAAGAAAACCTCATGCTGGATATCTAAGTATGTAGCTAAAGATCTTTCTTATCTTTTACAAGCTTGAGACTCACCATCTCAAAAGCCTCGCTGAGGGTACCGATGTCATCCAGATCTGGCAGCACGAGAGACTATGAGACCAGCGGCCAGTCACGCGATCATTCAGCTTCCCCACCAGTCCCAGAATCTAGTGACACTGAGACTGAAGGTTTGATATTTTACCACATGGATCTTTATGGATCAAAGGAGAGGTTTGATATCTTTCCTGAAGAGCTCTCTGGTCGAGGAGACAGATCTCTGGGGGAAACGAGAAGGGAATCTGCACTGAGAAGCGAAAAAGTTCAGCGGCCACAAGAAGTTGGCTATGACTTGGAAAAGGAGGTTGCAGAGTTGGCTAAGATGTATGGACTTGATGAGGATAGAGAAAAAGAGCTTGAGCTTCTTGAAGGACATCTGGAGAAGGTGGGGAGCAGATGGCCACCTGCTCGCACAGCAAAAGCAGGATCACAAGGCTCCATGTATAACTCATCAAAAAGCAGCTCTTCAGTGAAAGATCCAAGTCAAAGCACAAAGCAACAAGGACTTCCTGGTGAGGCTTCTCAAGGTGAAAATCAGAGCAAAGCCAGAGCAGATGATGAGGCTGAGAGCAACATATGGTCCAGAGGGGGGCTAAGCAGCGGCGGCATGTCAGATGAGTGGAACAGCCAGGCTGTCAGTGAGGAGGAGGAGGAGGAAGAGGAAGAAGCAGCAGATGTTTTTTGTTCCACCTGCAAGATACCAATCCGAGCTTTCGACAAACTGTTTGGTGAGCACAAGGATCATGAGGTTGCTCAGCTCCCCAGTGCTATGGAAAGTGAAAAGGTGAGAGTAACACAGGAGTACTGTGGTGCCTCTAAAACAGTTTTCAGACACAGTAAGAATCACACTGGGTGTTTTGTAGGAGGAGATCCATAAAAACATGTGCAAGTTGGAAGAACAGATTGCTCAGATGGAAAATGTTGCCAGCCATTTGGAGGAAATCTTCATCACTGTAGAGGTAAGGCATTTTTTTCTTGGGCTAACTTTATGGTAGTGGAATTAAAGAGTTTTGACAGTCATGCTGACATTCGTAGTGTTCAGCTGTTAATGAGGTGAGTACTTACAGTACCAGAGCACAGAGTTATCTTGGGGTTTGCCTAGACTCAAGTACTCAGGAAAACTCATCCTAATGATTTTTTCAAATGGGCTAGTAAAACCACATTTATAATTTGCATAGAAATTTGCATTCAGAAATAAAGTGACCACCACTCATGTATCTTAGTTTCAAATGGCCAAAGAGCTGTGATCTAACTATCCATCCAGAGTGCAGCCCTTGTGTTCCCTCGGCTTCATTCACAGAAGTGTCAGATCCACACAAATCCTTGGACCAGCTGCTTCAAGCTGATGACTTCAAGAATTGTGCTCCTGCTCGGCTGCTGTCAACTTGGCCCCAGGGGAAGGAGGTCAGCTGGCAGCAAGTTCAAACTGAAGCGATAACTCAAGGCACTACGGTCTTTTCTCTGCTGCATGTGGCACAGGAGGACATCAGTGCCTGAGCAGTGGCAGTAAAGCCTTGCCTGCTCCTTAAATCTTCCTTCCTAATGCTTTTTCCAGCTGTGAGTGAGGATACCAGCTGCTCAGCTCTCTCAGCACAAATCCATGAACCCCACTGAGTTGCCATGGTTTCTTTCATGGAAGGATGTGCTTGACTGTGTTGGTGGAAACGCTTGTGAGATTATGGCTGGGATATATCCTAGTTGTGCTCCCTGGGTTTAGGTTGCCTTACATCATTGTTCTTGTTGTAGTTTCTGTTGCTCTTATGCCTGGAACAAAATCCAACACTTTTGTGCCTTGGTGGGGGTGACTGATCAGAGTAAACCCCTAAAAAATGCACATTAGTCAAATTACAGCTTCTGTGTACTGGTACTATGTCCTAGTTTGGTGAATTAAATCATGACATATTACCTCTCTGGTAAGGAGAAGTTTAGGCAAACCAGAGTAAGATTTTCCTCTGGATGACCTATGGATCAGGCTTGATGGCAAGCTACAAACCCTCAAATGCCTTGCAGGAAAATTTTGGGAGGCAGGAGCAGAACTTTGAGGTGCATTACAACGATGCAGTGCAAGTGCTTGCTCAGAAGTATGAAGAACAGCTGGAAGCACTGGGAGAAGAGAAGAGGCAGAAGCTGGAAGCTCTGTATGAGCAGCTGGTCGATTGTGGGAAACATCTTGACACCTGCAAGGAGCTGACAGATGAAACCCAGGAGCTTTTCCTGGAAAATGACAAAGCTGAATTTATGAAGGTAAAGAGCTTTAACTGTGAAAGCCCCTTCTCAGTGCTTTTTGCTGCTTGCACGTAGTCCCCATCTGAGAAGTCCCAAGCAGCTTTATTGCTAGGGAGAATTTGGGATGCTCAGTCCATGGTGCTGTCACTGCTCCAGGTGCTTGGCACGGTGGCATTGATTTAGTAGGGCAACACAATGGGGGCAAAACGCAGAAGCAGAAGTCTGTAATTTGGATGCTCATTGATTTGTGAGTCACTCCGGGGTTCAGAGAGGAGATATCTTGCTGAAATGCTCGTCTGGGGAAACTCTGGAAGCACTTCGTGTTCCTTGCCTTGTGCAGGCTCAGCTCTCTTGCTCTATTCTGGGCTCACAGCAGGCAGGCTGATGCAATCACTTAGGAAGATGTTTCCTTTTCTTGCTCATTTTGGAGGAAAGTTCAGCTGAACAGGAGGCTCCAAACTAATCAAGAGCTCCTGCAAAGTGATGGATGAAATCCCACTCCTGAGGTGGTGTCAAGAAGGTATTTTTCTTTGGCAGGTAGAAAAATAATTGGAAAAAAATGAGAATTTTCACTGATGATGAGTGATTGCTCTAACCTGAACTGTCCTGTGACTCAGGTGGGTGGGAGCATTTCTGTAGCACAGTGACAGTAACTTCTGAACTGGACAACAAACAAATCTCATAACACCTCCAGTCCACTCTGGTGGGTCAGTTTGCTGTGTGACTCCAACCCGCTGAGTTCTTCACGTGAGCTTTTACCATTCCTCTGCATCCCTGAAATGCAGAGATTTTCTGCAGTATTTTCTCCTTAGCTTGTAAACAGTTTTACATCGCCCCTAAGAACCCTTATTCATCAAGAAGTGGATACCTGTTGGTCATGAGCTCTCAGCTGCTCAGATGTCTCCAGGGACTGTACATCTGCCTTCCAGTTACATGCACTGCTCAGACTCCCTCCAGTGCAGACCATTTCACTGAGTTCTTTTGCCCAGCTGATTTTGTTGGTTTTTTGTGAGGGATCTGTTGGCACTTCGGACAACCAAGGGAGGAATGGGTCTAAAGTCTAGACAGACAGACACTGATGACTACCTGATAGTGCTCATTATCTTACTGTAAATTCAGCCAACATCTGTCCATTTGAATAGACAGGGCTGGCTTTGTTCTCAGAGCTGGGTGAGAGCCAATTACTTCACTCCAAGGGCTGCATTTGGGGCAATTTATGTAAGACAGGTCAACAGCATGATGTAGTCTGACTCTGGACTTTTCTATCTTTAACACTCTCTCTTTTTTTTCCAACAGGCAGCAGTAACCATGGTTGACAGGTAGTATCACAGTCTGGGATTTTGTGTCACATTTCTTCCTGCTAATTGGATGGGTTAGGGAGACACTTGCATGTTCTGGACTTTGTTCAGGCACACAAATGTTGTCTAAGCCACTAGAGCTGCTGAAATATTTAGTATTTTTGTTTTAAAGTGCATTAGAAAAAGTTGCTCTAAGAAACTTAACACTCAACACTTGTTTGGATCCAATCTCAAGAAATCCGAAAGGAGAGTTAGAGCCTGAATAAATCAGTGTTTTCAGCTTAGTAATAAGGAACTAATTTCACTCAGAAACAGGATTGCTAAAGCTCTTGAAAGAAGTGCTCCGGATACAAATGAGACTAAAACTGAGCTCCCTAAATATATTCTAAATATATAAATATATGCATTAATATAGTGGGGTAGAAAGTCAAGCTGTGGGAGCTCAAAACAGATACTGAAAAATCTTGGAGCAACTGGAAGAAATTTTAGGGCACACTAAATCATGTGCAAGAATCACCCTCTTAACTGACTGTTATCGTTCATGAAAACACATAGAAAAGATATCCTTTTTTTCCCAAATTTACAACACCTAGAGCCACAAGGTCCTGAATTAGGAATAGTGTAAATTCAAAATAAGGGAGGTTATGGTGCTAGAAGGGTGTTTCCCACAGCGAGGTGCTGGGCACAGCTCGCTCCCCTGCTCCCTGGGAGCAGGGTGTGTGCAGCCAGCTTCCTGCAGGAGCAGGGCACACAAGGGTGGCCCTCAGTGCCAGCAGCAGCCAGCTCTCTTTGGCATCTTGGAGCACTGATGGCCACGTATCTCCAAGCTATAGGCACGGGGAGGCTGGGCTTGTATAGCTATGAAAACGGTGGAAATTATTTTTTAGGAAATAGATGTTAATTTGAAGTCTGCTGTTCTTTTTCTCTTACCAATAGCTATCACAGATAGATATCTCCAACACTATGGTACTTCAAATTATTCATTATTTCTTTCCCTCTACAATTACAGGCTGGAAGAGTTCTTAAAGAAAGAGGTGAATTTAGAGCTTTCAACGCTGCCAGACTTTGAAGAGCGGGTCATAGATGTCTCTGAAGTTGAACAACTAATGAACTCCATTAATGCTATTCCAGGTACTCTTCCTAACTGATCATTATTTCAGACCTATTTACATTTAAGTAAGGATACATATCAAACATTACTTCTTTTAAAGGAGATCTGCAAAGGCAGAATTAACTTCTCCCTAGTTTTCCTTCTAGGTTTTTTTTTTTTTTGTTTGCCTATATATACAGAGACACTGGAAGATATTTTTGGATATTTTTTTTCCATTTGTTTTCAATATAAAATTATCAGAATTACTGCTAAATTGGGACTTCCTTGCTTTTGCTGCTTGATTTCCTAGAAGACTCATGAAGATTACCCCCTTCTGTTGAGGGGTCAGGCATGCTTAGTTGGTAATAACTTGTCTTACCTTGTAGTTGCTTGAACAAAATAGAGAGGAACCCCAGACTGCTTTAAATAACTTACACAGCTTCTCTTGATAAACAGATTTCAGTGACTTATTTCTCTGCTATTTAGCAAGCATTTTCTCCCATAATCCACAGGAAACAGCACAACATAAACAAATTTTGAGTAACTAAAAAAATCCCTAAAATTTTAAATCTTTTCTGGTGCATCGCAAATAGTCAGAAAAAACAACATTATTTTTTTACATCCAGTGCTGTGTTGTCTTAACATAAAACAGCATTTGGTACTTGTTTGCTTGTGCTGCTGACCCCCTGTTGTAGAGCTTTTCCCTGATCCCCAGGGTGGTTGGCAGCAGTAGCAGATGTTGTGCTCACTGGGACAGGCCTCAGAGCAGGGGAGGCCGAGTTTACAGGGAAGGGGTAGGCTGAGGCTTATTTATTCTGTTGTTTTGACTTTGATTTGAAGCAAGACTAGTTCTCACACACCAATGATCTGATTATTATCTGCAGCTGTTTACAGAGTCAGCTCCTGACTTTTCTCCATGTGGGAGGAATATGACCCTGTTCGGTGCCAAGGCTTTGTGCAAAGAGGAGAGGTACAACATACCATGATTATACATTCAAAAACTGACCTGTTTTTCTCTCTGCAGCTCCTTGTGCCCCTGTGATCAATCCGCAGGCTCCCAACGCAGCAACTGGCACCTCACTGAGAGTTTGCTGGGGCCTCTTCTCAGATGACACTGTGGAGTGCTACCAGCTGTGCTACAAACCAGTGAGCAACGAGAGGAACAGTGATGAGCAAGCAGGTAAGGAGGCCTGGGCCCAAGGGGACACCTCAGCCCTCCACTGGCAAAACCAGCTGATTCCAAAGTGCCTCTGCACGTCTTGTGCACTCTCTCTGCCACCAAAACTGTCGTATCTGCCACCGCCATCTGCTTTGTCCCTCTTCCCCTGCTGGGTCTGTGATGCTGCCAGCTGCAGCAGGACCCATCACAGGAGCAAAGACAGGACATGGCAGCAGCAGGGATAGCAGGAATGGGACAGTGGATGGAGTCAGGAGGATTTCTGGAGAGTGGGCACTGCATTGGACACACATGTGCTGCATCCACAGCAAAGCACAGTATTTTTAAAGAGCAAATCATCGTATCACCAGCATACCCACTGAAACCCCCAGATGATTTTACAGCTTATCTTAGTGCTAATAATAGGCTGTAACTCCCCAAGGTGCACAGGCACACAAAGAACCACAGAACCATCGTAAAACGTCCCAGCCTTGTGACAAAACTGCCTTTGCTGATACTGTTCTTGCAGAACCTTCAGAAGTGGAAGCCAGTAGAGTGCCAATGGCCAGTTGAGAAAGAAAAGCAGAAGCTATCCAAATTTTATAAGATGAAGAATGAGAAATTAGTAGTAAAATAGCTTCAGCTCTTGTCCCGTCTGATTTATGCTGCTTTAGGGGAAGGCATTGTGAAACTGCCTGACAGCTGATCAAAGGTGTGGAGCACGAGGAGCTCTCTTGGACTCAGCACACAGAACAATGCACCCCAACTCCACTATGTGATGCAGCTTTGGGGAAGAGGGGGCAACTGTGTAAAGGCACTGCAAATGCTTTGTTGTTGTCATTTCAGAGCATACACTAAAAGTCAAAGAAACATACTGCACCATCACTGATCTGGTGCCAAACACACAATATGAATTTTGGGTCAGTGCTTTAAATGCCTCCGGTATCAGTCCACCAAGTGAAAGAGCAGTTTATGTAACAGGTAAAAATATTTTATTAGTATGACTTTCTGACCTTCATAGTGAATTTCAAAATAATCTCTGAATTTTATGCCAGTAATGCTTTCTGGGCACTTTCTTTCTTCTGATGTAAGCCTACTGACTGCATGGGAATTCCCTACTTTTATTTGGAGAGCCTGTCATGCCAACTGTCCCTGTTTTAGAGTGGAAGAAACAGAAGCAGAGAGACAAAATAACTTATTTAAATGCAAGCATGTAGACCAGCTGTGAATAAGGTTCAAGTTTCCTGGTTCTGCCAGATGAATGCCAGCTCTTCTTTTATTGGCCTATAAGTATTTTGTGGATTCACCTGTTATGCTGTTCTTTTTAACTGCAGTTCAGTCAAGGACATTGTGTGAAATCCTGACATCAGATTGAGCAAGTCAGTGTGAGACCTTCAAGTACTTGCTCCAGATATCTTTGACATCTCAGAGCAGAGAAGAGATGCACCTTTATGACAAAGATAAAACTAATGATAGAAAACAGCTGTGTAATCAGTCTTTATGTTACTTCTCTGTTTAATTCTCTTGGGGCCTTTATAGTCCAAATAAAGTCTTTAACTAGTACTGTTAATCACTCTACCTGCTGTTTATTGTCCATTGGGGAGGCAGGTTTTTTAACTATATAGTATTAGTAAACAATGGCTTTCTATTTTTTTAAGTCTTCAAAGCACGTTGGTTGCAAACATCTTCAAGCAACACCTTAGAATTGTTCTTTTGCCTACTTTTTAGCTCCTTCACCACCTACCATAAAGAGCAAAAAGATCCAAAGCTGTGAAAATGCAGCCCTGGTGTGCTGGGAATCCAGAGACATTAACCCTGTTGATTCCTACACGGTGGAATTGTCCAAGCTGACAGATGAGGAAAATGATGACATTATTACTGAGTGAGTTACTCTTCTATTGAGCCCATGACCTGTAGAGATGAAATATTTCAATCATGTGGCATCTGATAGGACTAAGAAAGGACCCATGACCTTCTGGTGGATTGACATTTATAAATAATCCTCTTAGTAAAACTAGTTGTATAAATGTTAATCAAAAATTACTATATGAGAATTATGGGTATGGGAAAAGGGCAGAAGCAAATGTAAGATGCAAAAATCTGCAGTCTGTCACAGACTCTCTCTTGCCCTGCTACTGACAACTCTACAAGGTAAAATGTTGATGGGTTACAAGAGAAGTGTAATTTCTTCTTTGTTGCTCAGAAAAATAATATCTTTGTTCTCTACCCTATCATTTTCCATGGATTTATTTTCTGTAGATCCATTGTTGGGATCCCTAACTGTGAAGTCCTAATTCACCTCCAGCCAACTCAAAAGTATCACATCTGTGTCAGAGCCCAAAACCTGGGTGGCTCCAGTGAAAGAAGTGAACCTGTCCTGATACACACCACAGGTACTGTACAGCTTGGAACAACTCCAGCAGCCTATTGTAGCATCTATTACCTTAAGAGAAAGATTCCTGCTGGTTTCAATGGCCTCTGGACCAGGTCCTAATCTCTTTCATCTAATTACACATCTGGTAACCTTTTAGGAATGAAAAAACCAACTTCTTGTAACAATAAGTGTGTTGCTTTAGCTCTGTAATTTATATTATTGCTGTCTGGTGCATTTGATACTTGAAAGTTACTAATTTCTAAACACTTTAATAGACAGCATCAACCCAATGCCCACAAAGCACTGACACACCAGTGAGGGAAGTTGTAGTGTGTTTTTACTTCAGAGATTACCATGTAACAAAGCTGCTGCTGGAAAGTATGGCTGAGACAGCACTTTGTAGAGCCCTTTAGCAGACACCAGTGCTCACCTTTATCACTGCTGCAATGGCACTGCAACTTCACTGGCTCGTCTCAAATCTCCCACACCACTCACAGATATGTTCATACCTTACCTGTGTCTCTTCTGCCCTTACCTTCTGTGAGAGATCTGCAGATTGTATTTCTTCAGCAAGATGACCACACAAGGTTATGTTTCAGTAAAACTGTCTGCCACACAGCAGTGACACCACAGAAAAGAAATGCTCGTCCTTAAGTCCCTGGAGAGGAAGACTGTCATTGTGTTACCATCATTTGTGTGTATTCCAACTGCTTAAATCAAACTCAATATTTGAAATTGCCCATTCTGTTTGCACAGCATGTGTTTGTTTTCAGCAGCACATGCCTGTAATTGCCCTGTCATTGTTTGTATTGTATTTGCAATGAAGTAACTTGCAGTTTGATTATAATGATTTCATTTGGGATTACCATGGGGAGATTTACCTTCTCGGAGTCTACATTATGCAAACAGCTGATTGCAAATTGATCTGTCGGCTGCAAGAACACACCTCCAACACCAGGAGTGGCCTTTGATCCTTTCTGGGGTGGATAAACAAGCACCAAGTACACAGAGCAGCTGTGCCACTCGTGGCTGCTCCTCAGGGCCCAGTGCGTCAGACCTGCTCTGAGAAGTCTCCGCAGGGAGAAAGGCAGAAGCGCTTTTATCCTGGGCTGGACTTACCTGTCTGAGGGCTGATCTGACAAGGGAGGTGCTGAAGCATGAGGGATCCTTTCTCTTCAAACTGTGCCCAGCATTTATGTGGATGAGTGAGGCCATGGAGAGTCCTTTAAGCCCCCTTTCTCATTTCAGTGATTAAAAATAGATTACTTGAGACCAGACAGTCCATTGCAAGGATGACCCCTCATCTCTGAACAGCTACTTCCTGCACAATGCCTGCAGCTTTGAGCTCTGGTGGGGTGCAAAACCAGGCTAAGTCTCCGCTTTTCACAAGGCTGAAACGAAACAGTGTTGAGCTGTAAAACACTCATTTATTAGAAAAACTTTAAAATTATCTTGTCCTCTCAATGTCAGCCAGATTCTTTCTAGAGCATTGGTGAATCTTTTTGTGGACCCAAACATTTCACCATACCCTTGCTGCAAATCCTAATGCTATAAGGAATTACTGGAGTTATCCTCAGGCATTTTCTCTTGCAGGCACCTGCTTCTACCTTAATGAGGACACAGCCCATCCCTTACTGGCAATTCTAGATGATGGATTTACCATTTCATGTGATGAACTGGAAAACCCAGAGTGTGATCTGCCTGTCTATGATAACAGCTTTACAAGGTATACAGAAGCATTTCAGTTTCTTTGGTTTTTTTAACAGGTGCCAGGAAATGTTTAATGGGGCTTTCAGCAGCTCTGCTTAATTTTTTGAGTTGAAATCTCTCTCTCCAGCTGCTCTTTGGAACTTGGAAGATAATGCAAGTTCTTAAAGAGGATTACAGATGCAGCAGCCACAATTATGTACAAGCCTACTTACATATCTGGCACACTGAGTTAAATTTGAACAGGTATTTAGGTGCCATAACAAATGCTAAGGAAAGGAGAGGGATCTGAAAACTTACCTCTTGCTGAAAGATATAACTGATACTATTTGGACCAACAGGTATTACTTTCAAAAAAGAATTAGGTCCTTTGCCATTGAAATGAGAGACTAAGCTTGCCAAAATGCATTATTTCCAGTCAAAACCACAGAAACACCATACAACCAGGCCAGGCATCTGCATCCCATGATAATACAAGTCTACAACTTAGTCCCTCCATGGAAATGCAGTGCTTATAGAGGGCTTGGTCAAAAAGAGTTGGGAGACTGGTGATCCTTTTCATTAAGGGTAATCTTAAATGAGATTTCATCCCATTTCTACAGGATTCTTTTATGTTTCACATCAACAGCCAGAACTGGCACTCATCTCATTCAAAGGCTCGGTTTTTAGCACCACTATGAACTTTCACAAATCTCTTTCAAGTCAAGATACAGAAGAAAGAAAAAAAAAAAGCTCCCAAGCTGAAATGCCTACATACATTCATAGTGCAAGGAAATTACATGGCAAACTCAGGTTTGCCTTGGTAGCTTCGCAGCTCTCATTATTATGGCCATGTTTTGTTCACAGATGTTTGCCCATCCATTTTGCATCATTCCTTTTCCTTCTCAAGCTGTAGCAAAACAGCCCCTCTGAGTCCTGGTTTCAGCAGCCTTTAAGCTGCTCCCAAGACATTTACATGCTCTTGCAATGAACTGTACACTGGCTCTAGGCAAGTGCAGCTGCAGAGGCAGAGTACAGCTATTGTGCTGTGTATGCCCACCCTCACACACCAGGCCCTCCAAATGCTGAGTCCAGCTCTCTCTCAGCATTGCTTAGAAGAGCTCAGTGTCTGCCAGCAACATCCTTTTCCTTTGTAACTTACAACTTCAGACGCTACCACAGAAACATAAAAGTTGTGCATATTTGAAACCTGTTGTCCCCCTTGACAATGCCAGCTAATACACCATGTACTTTTCCTGAGAAAAAGCTGAGGTGTAATCTTACAGGACTCATGCTTCCCTCTTAGAGTGTTTTAGAAGCATTTGCAATAGGTTATTTTGCCCAATTTTCTTGCTTCAGAACCTGTGTTTTTGCAGACTTCAAAGCACCCAGTTCCTTTGATTCCAAGACTGTACCAGTAAATCAAGCTGAAGGGTCTCTCTGTAGTACATTGTCTTTGTCTGTCTCTATTACACAACTTTCAAAAGAGTTATTTTCTGCATGGTTCCTATCATTCATTTCACGGCCCAGGTACCCAGTATATTACAAGTTCTCCTACCATGTTCAATTCTTCCTCATCTCTCCAAACACAGCATAGACAGGTTCCCTCCTCCCCAGCTGCCCCAGGAACTTCATGCTGTCACAGTGCTCAGTTCCTAATGGGGAGTAACATTCAAAACCCTGGGCTGTTTGGAAAGAAAATGAAAAATCTGTAGACTTTTTTCCCCCGCTATGCTGGGGCTCACCAGAGCCCTCTCTTAATTTTAACAAGTAATAACTTTCCTAGAAAACCCAGGCAGTATAGGATGTTGTTCTCCCTCTTCCTGGAAATGCCCAGGACACTCATTTATACAAAGCTACCCACAAGTAAAAACAGGGCAGGTGTCACAAAGAAACCTGTAGGCTGGGTGTCAGCTCCTCAGCATGAGGAATTCACTGGAGTCAAAAATCCCCACTGCACTGCTAAGGAGACAGCAAAAGTGGCTTTTGTTTATTGCCATGTAATGTCCAGGTATATACATACCTGAACATACCTAAACACTGTAAAGGGCATTATAGAGAGAGAAGCCCTGCCAAAACACATATTCCTGTCTCCCACAGATGTATTGCGATCCTGGGCAGTCTGATCCCATTTCCAGGAAAGCACTACTGGGAGGTTGAAGTTGAGGAAGATACAGAGTACAGAACTGGTGTGGCTTTTGAGAACACTCCGAGACATGGTCACCTGGGGGCAAACAACTCATCCTGGTGCATGAGGCACATCATCACACCCTCAAGGTAAGGGCTGTGGAGGCTGCAGGTCTCTGACAGGAACACCTCTTACACCTGCAGGCAGGGAAGCAGAGGAGCCAGAGATTTTGTATCAGCTCAGACCAGGCACCAGGGGCCTCTGACATTGCACCGTTGTCACTGTAAACTGGTGTTGGAAGGATACTGGAACTCTTAAGCAAATCCTCCTGCTTGTTTACAGTGTTTCAGAGGCCTTTGGCATGGGTTATTTTGCCCAACTTCCTTGCTTCAGAACTTGTGTTTTTGCAGCTTTGCCTCTTCGAAGCACCCAGTTCCATAGACTCTGAGACAGTGCTAGTGAATCAAGGTGAAGGGTCTCTCTGTGGTACATTGTGTCATTGAAATGAGACCATGTCACACTGAAACAGGCAGTTCCAGGAACACATCAGAATAAAATCTGAGACGCAGAATTTAACTGTAAATGTTACCAAAACCTCAGTGGGAAGACAGAGGGTAAAAGATCCATGCAACCCAGGAACTACATATCTGGCTAAAGCCAGCTAAACCCAGCTATACCCAACTGCTTTTGATCTCTGTCCTACCTGTGGCAGTATGTCATACCTGCCTGCAGAAATGCCAGCTGCCCTCATGCCTCAGCTGCACTGCTGGCTCTGCCCTGGACACTGGCACATTAACATCACTGCCTTTGACTCTCGTGAGCAACCTGGGCACCTGTGTGCACCAAGTGCTTCCCTTTGAGAGCAGCCAGGATGCCTTCAGCTCTTTTGTGTTTCTTGCCTACAGGCACAAGTACGAATTCCTGCACAGTGGGATGACACCTGACATCAGAATTACTATTCCCCCCAGAAGGATTGGCATCCTGCTGGACTACGAGAACTGCAGACTGTCCTTTTTCAACGCAGACATTGCCCAGCACCTTCACACATTCAACTCACACTTCCAGCATTACGTACACCCCTGCTTTGCACTGGAAACACCAGGTATCTTAAGGATACATACTGGAATTACAACACCCCCATGGACTGCCCTCCTATAACCTGTGTTCTGCAGCTACCACACCTACGTGGAACCTGCACTGAGCAATGCTCTCTTTCAGCATTAACTGCTCCATCATACTCCATATAAACCAGCTGTTTCCCAATAATAAGCAAAGCAACCCTGACCCAAACCAGCTGCTAGGCCTGAGCCCTTAGGAGTTTACATCCTCTTGGGAAGGATCTTAGCTGAAAGCCACTGTGGTCACAATCTCCATCAGCATCCCAGAATTCTCGTTAGAAATGGATACCATCCTTCTCAGAGGTGACACTGTCACCATGCAGCAGTGGCAGCTGGATCTCAGTTCCCCCAACACCCACCTGAAGCCTGGGGAACTCCCCAGTTCCAAAGCAATCGTTAATTCTACTCCTGAGTCTACTCAAGAGCTAAAAACTTGAAGAAAAACAAAAATAGCAAAAGGCATCATCACTGTACAGCTGCTGGAGCTGAACACACTCCAGCCATGAAGCTGATCTCCCAATCAGGTGTTCTTGTTGCTACATGAAGTCTGTAACACAAGGTAATCAAATCCTCCTCCCCCGTGTGTGAGCTGTTAGTGCCTACATACCCAGTGAGGCTTTCTGGAATACCCAAACCTGCACTAGTCTCAAATATAAGCCATTTTTACAGAATGCCCATGCTTCTCATGCATTCATCCAGGGAAAAAAAAAGACAGGCTTTTTGCAGTGCTTGACTGCCCTTACAGAGCAACCTAAAGCCAACGTTTTTAGCTGCTTCTTTTTGGCTATGCTCACCTCCACTTGGCTGTATGCTCCCTCCACGCTCACAGATCCTGTTCTCCTCCTCAGCACTGAAGAATTCCACTCCAACACTGTGCCCTTGAAACTCTGGGTGTCCAGTGGGGCTGGAAGCACTGTGGCCCAGCACGCAGTTGAGACATCCTTGTTTGGGTTTCATTCCCAGACACCAATTAAGACAGGCCCTGCCTGTCAAGCAGGCTTGGCCAGCTCTAAACAGCCTCATTTGTGTATGTCAAAACTACCTGAACTCAATCAAGAGTCATTAACAGAGAAGCATTACCACAGATTTATTGCACATTCATTACAAAAGTCATTGGTTCAAGTTTCCATTCTAGGGAATAGCCAGGAACAGGCAGTAGGCTCTACAATATGCAGGGTCTCTACAAATAAACGCCGTTGGCAAAACTAAAGAGATTTTACATAGAACTGTGTGTCAAAAGCTTGTCTGTTTTTCCTCAAATAGCTTTAAAAAAGTCTTGCCAAAACAGGCCTTTAGAAACCACAAAAACAGGAGCTGAATATGTCACTACAGCAGTGATTAGTACCATCTGCTCTTGGATTTCTGTTTCACAAGCCTCAAAAGAAAATGAGTTTAGCAACACTGAGCTATATCAGCACAGGGTCATTTCTTACCCTACCAGGAATTAAGGTATTTTCAGGGCAGAAAAGGTTGTTATGGTCACTTTGTCAGAGCTGCTGTAAGCAGGCCAGAGACTTTCAGTTGCTGTGTCTGCCAGTGAGCAGAGCAGCTCGAGTCCACCAAGAACAGGTGACTCAGCCAGCAACCACTGCCAGTGCAGAGGGCAGGAGGTGGCCGTGTGTGCCCTGCTGACGCTGGCACGGCCATCCCAGGGAACAGCAGCTCTAGGGTACAGCTCCTGTGCAGGGCATTGAAGTGGTGAGAAAGCACCATTCTTTGCTTAAAAATGTACTCCCTGTCTCTGGGTCCAACTTCTACCCACTGGAACACGTTTTACCCCTATCAGCCAAAAATGGAGATCCCCACTCTTATTTTCAAGTAGATACCAGAAAGAGTGTAACACAAAGGTATCAGAGCAGAGGTATGAGGGTGTCTGAACCTCTAAACAGAGCCTTTAATGCAGAAAGGCTGCTGGTGAACCCACAACTCCACTCCCCACCACCAGCTTTCACCTCAAGTGTTTAAACCATAGCTGTAACCTGGCAAAATACTTTCCAAGCAGTGAACTGAACCAACAGTCCCCAGGACTTCACAACCCTCTCCCTGGACTGTGCAAGGGCAGATTTTCTGAGCCAAGTGTGAGGTGCTCAGACACCCTTACAGTGGGACTCCAAGGCACCAAACAGCTCCGTTGTTATGTTGCCAGCTTGGTGAATCTGCTGGAGAATGCAGGCCAGGTGGCTGAGTACAGAGCAGTCTGCTCAGGAGAATGACCCCATGGTCATCACCAGGCATGGCACAGGACAGCTAAGGCAGTGACAGAACTATCTGAAAAAAAGAACAAATAAGCAATAATTGGCCTCTAGGTTAAAAACAGAAAGGGAAATGAGTTTGTATGTTTCTGTTTAATAAAAGCTTCACCTGTTGGCACTAACCCAAGCTTTTCCTCCCTCAGGAATCCCAACCCAGCCACTTAAATATTTATACAACAAAGGAAACTTGACAACTTGTGTTTCTTAAAACCAGCTGTTGCTCTGAACAATCTCTATATAAATCCTTTCCAGGGAGGCCACCACTTCCACTGCAGAGGTCTACTAAGTTCACAGCAACCCTGTATCTCTCTGTATTCAGTTTATTCACCAAGTGTATTCAGATTATTGGAATCTGGGGTATAGCACTCAACTTGGAGAACTGTGCTGAGCTGTTGATCTGAGACCTATTTGTCTGCATTGAAAGGTATCTCAGATGAGGCAAAACCAGTTCTTATCTGTGGCCTGTATATGGGAACTCTGCCTGAACTACATCATATGGAAGGGCAACAGTCAGTTAAAAATGAGGTGTCCTTGTCTCTAACATTATGTGCTGCAAGATGCATTTTTCCTGGCGCCTCTTGGGTCTTTTTCTTCCTGTTCCCTTCCCTTATGTGCATTCACTGGCACACAGCAAAATCCATCCTCTGCAAAGGACAGAAGCTCATGCCTAAAGCTCTGGTTTTGGCCAGCTGAAGCCCACAGGCAATCCTCATGTGCAGCAGTGATCCATGCATCTCTGCACAACTTGCAGTATCAGGAACTGCCAGAAGGATCCCTTTTTCCAACCCCCTGTGTATTTGTGATTTCAAATACACGTTGTTGCCACTGGAGGGCATCACGTGAAGCCCTTTCAGAAGGCCACACTGGTCTCACACAGGTTTTCTGTGGCTGAAAAGTTTTCAAACCGGTTACCGCAATAGTAGGCATGTCCGGTGTCCCTCCTCACCCAGTGCTGGAGCCGGGAACAAAGGGACCCAAGGGCCTGTGAGCAAAACCACACAGATGAGACACGTAAAAAGCACAAATGCAAGAAACAACACAACAGCCCTGAAATACAGTTTAACAGAGATTCAAATCAAACACACCCAACCTTCTACTACAGAAACACACGACTTTTAACGCGCTCTCTCTCACGGCCATTAAAACATTGTTGGTAGATCAAGTAGGTCCTGACTTTATCTCACAGGCAGGCCTTGTTCTTCCACCGTTTAATTTAGGAGGATAGTATCAGTGGAGTCAGTATAATGCCACTGGCTCCACTTTCTTAGTCCTCCAGATGAATCTCTGCAAGAAACTCCTAAAAAGTCTCAGAGAACGGACTGAGCTCTCCTAAAGCAGACTGCAGAGCCTAACCACTCAGCCAGGAAGGCAATTCCCGTCTTCAAACTCAGTTGAATCTTTTCACTGTCCACCTGTTTCCCGACAGTAACCAATACCGCTCATTAGCAGCACACAGCAAAGCAGCAGGGACCATGCAAAGGGGAGGCTTCGCTTCCTGTTCAGACTCTACTGCAGTCCTGGGCCAGTCCAAGACACAGCACTGCCTTTTTGCTGAATTTTGTCTCCATCGCGTTTATGGTGGTGTGCTAAGTTGCCAATATATACTGGGACTCAGCTGTCCTAGCCCCCCTTACTTAAACCTTTTCCAAACAGGCTTATTTTTCAAGCTTTACTTGCTCTGATGGAAGCGATACTGAGACCCAAACTGCTTCATAAAAGGGCTGTAAGGGGCTGCACCCTCTGCCAAAAGGGTGCTCATCCCACAGCTGGAGCTAAATAAAAGGGGGTGTCTCCAGACGCAAAGCCGTGGCCTAAACAGCCCTAGAAAGGCTGCAGCAGCGGGAAACCAACCCCACGGGCAGAGCTCCCCTGGGCCGCGGGCACAGGGCTGCGCCTCTTCACGGGCCCCGGCCCGGCGGGGCCGCGCATCAGGGCGGCAGCTCCTGCACGGGACACGCGGGT
>VZRS01010166.1:421801-451336 GCA_013398055.1 Ifrita kowaldi | reverse complement strand
CAACGAGACGTCATTGGGAACCTGGGATGGGTGTTACGTTTCTACTTAACCTCTTTCTCTTTCTTTCTTTCTTTTTCTTTCTTTCTTTCTTTCTTTCTTTCTTTCTTTCTTTCTTTCTTTCTTTCTTTCTTTCTTTCTCTCTCTTTCTCTCTTTCTTTCTCTCTCTCTCTCTCTTTCTCTCTTTTTCTTTCTTTTTTTTTGCTCTCTCTTTCTCTCTCTCTCTCTTTCCCTCTCTCTCTTTCTCTCTTTTTCTTTTCTCTTTGCCTCTTTTACTATTAAATAAAATATACCAAGTTTTTTTGGCACCAACATCTAACCTTGTTTGGTTTTAGTCATGTTTTTTGGGTATATTTCAAACCTTTCTGGGTTCAATCAGTTTTATTCACAGAGGCTTAGTTCCCTTTGCTCTTCTGTTTAAACTGGTTTGTCTCCATGTCTTAATTCAAATACCTAAATATTATCTGAATTAAATTTCCCTTTTATAAAGGGACTTGCATGATGACTACGGCAGCCCAGTAAACTCTAAGATGCATGTAAGTGTGATATTCCTTATTAGTCTTTCATATGGTTTTTTGCAAGAGATGTTTTATCATTCTACAGGAGGTGGGGACTAGGTGTGGAACAAAATAAAACACAAGAAAAACCTAAATTTTTTAGGTTTTTAAAAATAATTTTTTATTACTTTTCTCTCTGCAGGAGTGTTTGTAAGCTGCATAGATGTTGAGAAAACTCAAAAAGACCCCAACAAATCCCAGGACAATGTACCTACTTCTAAAATAAGTAAATACAAGTTATCTTCATAGAAAAAAAGTGGAAAAAATCTGTTTTGACTAGTGCATTTGAAGTAACCACTGAATATATAAAGAGATATGTTCACATTGTTAAAAAGTTTGATGACATGGGGAGAAGATGTAGGGGAAATTATTTTCATCCACAGTATACCTTTAGGAACTGAAGATGCCTTTTGAAGGCTTAAAATCTCTAGTCAAAAACTTAAGAGGAAAAAAGAAAGATAAAATAAACATTGCATTACAAGCTTTAATCAGAGAAGAAATAAAACAAAAGGTCTGCAGGGACATGAAAGTTATTTATGAAATATCTTTCAGGAGAAAACTTGTTTGTACAGATAAGAGTAATTAATTTAGTAAGTAGCCCAGGAGATTTGGTAAGTGTATAACAAAACATCTCGTAACATTGATCCCTCTGAGCAACTGCACAACTGTAGTGGAGTTTGCAGGTTGTGTTCCAGAGATGGTGCAGGCTAGGAAGAAAAATCAATGTGGCCGCTTTAAAGGAAGTGGAGATGCATTCTGTGTTCTCTGATGGTTCAGAATGGACCTGCCAGTGGTCCAGTGCAGCCTAACTAATTCAGCATTGCTTGCATAGACGACAAAACTCTGCAGGGTATGCGCAAACTTTTCTAACTGTGATTCTGACGACAAGGACGCGCCATGATTTCTCTGGTGCAGTTTTCTATTGACACCTGTTTTCTGCAGTCTCATTGTTTCAGGACATAACATTGTTATTCCTGTTTCCATCTCCACAAGAGTATTCAGAGACTCGTGCACTGTAGTCCCTTTTAGCAGCTGAAGAAGCTAGTTGCTACTAAGGAAACCTTACTGAGAGCCTGTTTCTAATAAGAAAATCTGATTCTCTGGTTTTATATTACAACGTTGTACATAAACATTTTAAGGGTAAGACTAATGTCTTTGTTGCTTGAAAAGAGTAGTGATTGAAAAGAAAGACCTATGAAGAATAAAGACTTAATGAGTTCACTTAAGGGCGAGACAATAAATTTTATTTTAAATAACAGGAAGGCAGCTAAACCAAACAAGCAATTACAGAATTTAAAGTGTCTTAGCACAAACCCAAAGAAGTAAAAATCAGGAAAAAGACCGTTCATAATTATCAGGAGAAAATTAAAATAGAAATATTTATACATAGTTCAATTCTCTAAAAAAATTTAGTAGAAATGAATCTTCTTAGATAATTTATAGTTTCTCATTTTAAAATTCTTGTATGCTTAGAAAGCATAGAAGAAAGAATTCTTGCCTTTCTTTGTCAATGTTGGAATTTCCTTTGCATAGAAGTCCTTATCCATGTAGATGTGACCATATTATGCAACAATCTCTTGATATATATAGTTTCATGCTCAGGATTGAAGTCCTGTATTTTATTATTGTGGTACAAACTTTGCATGTACAGAAAGATGTTTGCCAAAATATGTAGCTTAGACTGTACCAATTTCATCCCGAGTAAGTCTCCTCTAAGTTCTCTTACCATTAATGTATTGCACAGGCAGTACTCTAGCCCCAGCTAGACTAAGTGCTTAAATAGTATAAATTGTGATGCATCAATATAAAATAAATGATGGCTGTTATGGGTTGATAAAACTGAAGGAAATTACATTTCTACAGTTACTACAAAGTTCTTCACCCTCTGCTTATTTTTTAACTATTTCTTCTCAAACTGACCTCAGATTACAACCCCCAAATGATTAATGTATGTACTAAGACTGTTGGCCATAACTTTGTGATCAGTGGCCCATTTCCACTTCAGTGTCAGCTCTACCAGCCTGTCAGAGGAGACTCCCTCTCTCTCCACACAAAGGTAAAGTATGCACCAACTAACACCTTACTTCAGAAAGACTGGAACTACAAAAAAGAGCAATAGTTCATGCAGAGAGTAGCAGTAATAAAAAGGGTAATGAGTGTATTCATAATAAATTTTATTTATTAATTTGTGGTATGAATAATATGTATATTGGATCATATAAAATTGTCTTTTATTTTAGATGGTAACTTCCTACAGCAGCAACAGGAGGCATTTGATGAGATTCTGTTTCTGTTCCTGAGTTTGCTGCTGGCTACTGCATGATTTTAAAATGTAAGATGTGGATTTATGAACTTCCACTATAAAGCAAAAACCATATTTTATACATTTTCATAAAATACATTATTCTCTAAAGTACTTTTTGAGTTAGATATCCACATGCTGTGTTCATTTCTTTGAACTCAGCCATTGCAGTGAGTTTAAAACTAGATTATAAATCATTAACTTTCACATCAAGCAGCTGATGCTTAGGATTTCTGAGCATTGGGAAGAATGCCTAAGGATGTCATCATTTAAGATAACTCTTAGAAGGCAGAGAACCATACCATGGGGAAGAGATTCATAAAAACTTAACTCACAGGTCCAAGCATCACTACAGAATTCAGCTTTTAACCATTTACTGAAAAAGATATAGATATTTCCAGCTGTTGTCCTAAGTGATAGAAATTTTCAGTGCATGATTCACTGCACTTTAACTTAGTTTTTATAATGTCCTTTTTACAGCAAATACTGTTCTTTGGTCTGAAAAAGGCCAGGGATAGGGGAGGGAAAAGAGTACCAGATCTTCTAACTATGCTTTTGATAATTAGACTGGTGACTTAATTTTCCCTAGGAGAACTTTGATTGCATTTAACTTTGAATATGTGTTATTCAATTAAAATGTACTGCACTTCTTACGGGAAGAACATTTAATAAATGCAAAATCTAATAATATTTGTGTTTCTGTGTGTTATGAATCAGCAAGTCCTCAGGAAGAATGCTATCTCTAACAGAACTGGTAAAGCCAATGAGAAATGAAACAGCTGTAATTAATACATTGTAATTAATTCTGTCCAACTCCTTTTCATACTGAGATTACAAATTTGAGTGAAAATTTTGGACACATTTTTTTCTTTGTTTGCATAGTAAACAGAAAAACACACCTTACAAAGAACTTTGTAGGACTGCCTGAAAACCAACCCTAAAGAATGTGAGGCTGATAGAAAACCCTGGCAATTTAATGCAAACTGTGGGCACAGTGTACTGAGCTGTGGAGTTCTACAGCTCAGCCTTTTCAGATGTTCGCTGTGATCATCCCATAAATTAAGGGTTGATTGATCTGAACAACGTGGGGCTACGTAACCTATTAGTAAGTGAATATAGTGCTTGTGCCCTCTCTACTTGACAAACTAGAAAGCCTAGTTGAGTAATTTAAGCAAAGTATCACTCTCAGTGTTGCTGTTGCTGGTTTAACCAAGCAGTAACTTGTCACTTTTGTTAGCCTCTATACACGCTCCTATTGTGAAGAAACACAAGTTTGCTTTCTGGGCTTTTTTATTCCTTTGGTGTCATTTGGGTGCAAAAAGGTTATTCAGATCAAAACTCTGTTTGTTCTTTGTGCATGAAGCTGTTGGAATCTAAACTAGTAACTTCTAATAATGTCTTAGAACACATACTGTGAGATAGTTGAAGCCAGTCATGGGAGACTAAAGTTTTCAATAAAAATGCAGCACAGAATCCTCAATAGCACATCAGGAATAAGGGGTAGCAGAGAGAGCTACATTCTACAGTAGAGGAAATAATAATGATTAAGGTGACTGTTCTGCTAATAAATAATAAATCAACAAGAGAGTTCACTGATAATAGTACTATCAAGGAGCAGAAAGAGACTCTCTCTGCAAAGTAAGGATTTTACTCAATGTGAACAATTTAGCACAGCTCTGAAGATTTTGCTCTAGTTGATCAAAGAGAATTTTATGATCAAAGGTGCTTTTTAGAGATGTAAAGAACAGTGAGAAAATAACCTTTTATTGAGTGAGCATAAACTCAATATGTAATTCATGACCTCTAACAGCATAGAATCCTATATCATGGACAAAAAAATACCAGTCTGTACCTACCTTAGCACATACTAACGGGAAAAAAGCTCTTTTTTTCTTTTCTAAGAAGAGAAGGAATGGGACAGCCTTGGGAGAGATTTATAAGAAAGTATCTTTAATGTGACTGACAGAATGTGCAGGAAGGAAGAAAAGAGAAGGTTTGGGGTTTGTTTTGTTTTGTTTTGTTTTGTTCTTCCACATTTGAGGATCCTTCACAATTGGAAGGAGAATGAGTCTGTAGAAGATGATCTGGTAGGAGCTCAGCTTTCCATTATCATAGGTTAATAAGAATAAACAGAACAAACAGTGCTGTTGGGACTGTAGAGAAATCACCAAATAAGAATTACCTGGCTTCTCACTCATGAAGGTTCAAAGCTTGGCTGAGGATTCTTGGTTCAGCACTCTGTAAGGAAGTGCACTCTTCAACACCTGTGATACAAGAAAGCTCCAAGTGACTGAAATAATCTCAAACAATATGGTTTAGAATTTCATTTACACTTATTCTTAAACAAATCACTATTGAACAAGCAAAATAAATCTCAGATACTCTACTGATAAAGTACACCTACAAAGAAGTCATGGACCAGCAAGATGAGAATGTGTCCATTGTAGTTACATCAGCTAGTGCTGATAGCCAGGTACAGGTCACATTTATTTGTGTCATCCAGATATAATTCTGTACAGACAAGACTAGTTTTAAACCTGCTGTACATATTAAAAGAAACTGTGTTCTGCCACAGATTGGTGCTCCTAATAATGCATTGCTGAATTCCCCAGTCCCTGTCTGACCTTTGTTCCTTTTACTGTATTCCCATCCTGCTATGTTAGACGGGTTCAACCCTGCTGTTTTCTGTTCCTGTACGCACACTGCTTCTAGAAAGAACTCCTCACATCTAGGTTCTTGGCAGGTGGCAGGTGTTTGACTATGCAAAGAGAGACACACTTATTCCTCCTGAAGCCCTTATTCAGCTCCAATATTAGAAATAGATTAAAAAACAAACAGAAAACCATCCCCTTCATCCTGTTGAAGCCACTTATTTGGCATTCATCACATGGCCAATACTACTCCATCATTGTTTTCTCAGGTGTCTTCATGTAATTTATTTTTATTAATGAGGTTTTGATGACACAGCTCCAAGTCAGACCTAGTGTGAATAACAAAAGTTATTTTCTCAGCATATTCTAGCTATTCACATCCTTGTACAGATTTAACTAACTTACACTTACAAACCTACTCTGTGAAACATCACCTTACTGTGAGAAACATTTCTTTGTTAATTTTCCACAAATAAATTTTGAGGAGAGTTGATCCTGTTAAAAAAATTCAAAGTAAGAACTTACAAATTGTGAGTGGCTGCTGACAAAAAAGTATATAAAATATAGTATTTTATTTTCAAGGATATTGTAATAATTAGTTGAATATAATGTTTAAGACCATAGGCTGTCTCGAGAGAAGGATTTTAGGGATTTCAGTGTTTTAATGATTTAATATCTTACCAGCTAAAAGGTCAACATCACAAATTATCTAACAAAGAAACAATGTACATTCTCCTCTGCGGAAGGTCATTAGGTGTCAAAAATCTAATTGCAATGGGGGTTTTGGATCATGGAAAGAAAAGCATTCTTATACTCATTAGCAGTGTGTGGAAACAGATAGCACCCATCTCCTGGACAAGTGATCCAAGGTAAGAGAACAGGTGAAAGACTGGAGTCATTAGCAATGCTGGCTGAGAAGTCTAACACCTCAGATCTCACCTCTTTGCATGTAGATAAAAAGTATAGATTAAAAAACCTGAAATGAGAATTCAATCTTTTTCTTTATGAAAAGGTGTTCTCTTTTCTCTTGGTCTTTGCTTTGTTATCTGTGTAGTAGTCCATAAAAAAACAACAGTTTGCTAATGAAATAAACAGTAGTTATTCTGTGTTAAAAATAATTTTACTCCAAAGCAGTTATTCTGAAATGTCTTAAAATCATCTCTGTATTATAAAAGAATAAGAAAATAAAAATTAAGAATAATAACTTGCAGTTAAAGTAAAATTGCCTGAAGATATAGACAGAGTCAATTTCCATGTTTACTCCTCAGTCTATTTTCTCATTTCATATGCTGGATAAAATAAGTGAATAAATAATCCTGGAAGGAGCCACAGCTCAGAACTCTCCGGCTCCACGTTAGGGTTCTAATCACCCTCCTACAGAGTCATGCCCATTGTCCATTCCCTCTCTTTCCAGCCCAGGCATTTTTTCATTCTTTGTTCCATTTTGGCACAACTTCAGTAAGAGGGTGAAGACTGCTTCTATACTTCTGTGGAGACCTTCTTTCCTTCTCTGTAAAATGCCACGAGCCTGGTAAGTAGAGCTCATGGCTCAATGCTGAGAGGAAAGACCAAGGCATTAGATCTTCCTGGACTTTTAACCATTGAAATACTGTTGTCTAACTGTTAAGACCCTGTACAAATCCCCCTGCACTGTGGGATTCATTGCAAAACAAAGCATCTGGAGTTCCATTTTGTGAGGAACCTTTTCCAGTTTGTGTCCAGAGTGTTCTGGATGCAGCCTACTGTACCAGGAAAGAGAATCTCTTTTCCAGACTTCAGACTGAAGAACCTAGGCCTTTTATGTGTCCTTCAAGCCATTTTAGCTCAACAGTGAGATTTTAAAATACTGAATAGCTACTAACTAGGGATCATTCAAGTTACATGCCTAGCTTCTTAAGCTTTGATTCCTTCTGTGTCCATCTAGGCCTGGGTTATCCTAATCAGAAACAGCCTACAACTTATATGTGATGCTGAATGCAAGTCCTGCTCTGGGCCCTAGTTGTATCTCTTTTTTGCTTAAAGCGCAGTCAAACAACAGTCTCAGTACCAAGTCACCAATTCACTTTCAAGAGAGGCTGTTACATTTTAATGAAGAGCAAGGAGAAACTCTTCATACTGCCAGTCAAAGTCTTACCTGAAAGCCTGAATGAATCTGGCACCTGCCTGTGAGAAAAGTCTTTCCCTGTTGTCCTCTTTGACTCTCAGTGGAGTAGTATGGAAAAGTCCTCAAATGGGTCTTAGGTGAGATGAGGCAAATGTCAGATTCTGCTTGGAGGCATTGCTCTTGTCACTTCTCAGCCCAGGCCAATATTTCATTATGTAAGTACCTCAAATTTGTTCAGATTCCGAGTGAAATAGGTTAGTTTAAGCTCAAGCTCCAAAACAAGCAGGAAAGACATTTGACAGCTGGCGTGAATCACAGTGATGACGAGGCAACTTAGAGCTTTATTTTCTGCAAGCTTTGTCACAGACCTTAAAGACCTGAGCTATAGTCTGCTTGACTCCCCTAAGTGAATGTCTAATCTCTGGCAACTTTACTGAGAAAGGAAAATATGAGCAGTTTGAAGACTGACATGGAACAACCATGCACATCAGGAGTGTGCACTAAGGACCTCCATTGCAAAATGCATTTGTTCAATGTCCTTCTGTCCTATACATGTTAACAGGATGTCAATCCACGATCTCTGTTGATTGTCAGTTTTTATTAAATATTTTGATTTTGTAATCTCTAGAACACTGTGTGTAAATTCCTGGTTTTCATCATGTGCTGGAATAAGTTAGTAAGTTTTCAAGGCTTACCAAGGAACCCTATGGAGCAAGATTTTTTTCCACTTTTGCTATTTACATTGTAGTTTTTAGGAGGACATAAAAGACCTGACTTCACTACTGTCGTGGTTCTGGCCAGGACAGGGTTAATTCTCCCCTCCAACCTACCACAGAGGGGGCGAGGGGGAAGTGGGCCGAGCAAGAGGTAGTTTCAATGGGAGCACTAAATTGGAGAATACCATTCCTAAAATACAACAACTACTGAATTTGAATCTACTGAAGAAATGAACTGGAACTGTTATTGAAAAGGCATGGTAAGTGCACATGAAAATGCAGTAGTTTAAAGATCGAAGGAAAAAAATGCCTTCAAATTGATCAGTCATCAGGATCTCTAACAGGAGCTGGGAAAGAAAAGGTCAACTAAGAAACCTAATAAAAAATAAACTTGTGATTTTGTGCTCTCTCCTGTTTCCACGGTTTTTGTTCTCACCCTCTCAGTTTCATCTTAAAGGTGTAAATGATGCAAGTTTGTAGTAGATCTGGGTTTGCTTATATTTATGCTGAAATTTATCTCATTGTATCAACTCCTTGCATTCTCAATGTAAATGTGTTTACAAAACCATCTATCAAGCGGAATATTTGTATATATCCACAACTTCTGAAAATTTACTGTCTGAGATTCATTAACTTTGTTCTTTAGTAGTCTTTATTTAGAAGAATAAAATATGAAGAATTTACAAGAATATGATTGTAAATGGAAAGTGATGGCTTTAATCAAATTAGAGGTGAGAAAGAAGGCTGAAGGTTTTAAACAAATTTGAACTTGTTACTGAAATGCCTACTTGAATATATTACTGAAATGTCTATTCAAACCATCATTTTTTTCTCAGAGATATTTTCATACTGAATTTGGTAATAAAAGACTTGGAATAGCAACAGTAATATAGAAGCTGTATAGGAAAAACAATATAAAAAGAACCAAAAACCATGGGCCAATATGGTAGCTCAGAAGAGAAAGCCTGCCTGCTTAAAATTAAAAATATACAGCTGTGACAGTGTTGGGAAGAACACATTTCCATTCAGCTCAAGGCTCAATATTAACATGCGAAGAAGCTGAGGGTGCCTTTTCAAAGCATATG
This sequence comes from Ifrita kowaldi, assembly GCA_013398055.1. Taxonomy (NCBI): domain Eukaryota; kingdom Metazoa; phylum Chordata; class Aves; order Passeriformes; family Cinclosomatidae; genus Ifrita; species Ifrita kowaldi. Next base: position 441,924 of record VZRS01010166.1, on the reverse strand, counting down.
GATTTATGAAGGAGATGGAAATTACTCCAGATCAGTTGGTTTAGAGCAGGGTGTTAATAATGTCAAGGTCACAGGTTCAGTCCCTCTACGGGCCATTCACTGAAGGTTTGGACTCTACGATCCTTGTGGGTCCTTTCCAACTCAGAATATTCTGTGATTCTGTGACTCACATGGGGTCAAATCCTGCAAATGCTTCAACTCAATAAAATTACAGGAGAAGTGAAATTACTCAAGGAAGTATTAGAGGACTGAGCCTACGAAGTGCGTAGGCAAAGGACAGATAGCAATCCAGGGACTGTGGAAATTTACCTCCCCCCTGCCCCAAAATGACTATTATTTTCTTTTGATTGTGGCAAGACAGAAATCGACCACTGGGTTAAGCATCAGCAGAGGCTGGTTATTGACCAGTTAATTAATCTATAGCTTTGAACTGAGCACCACTTCTGTGTTGATACTACTATTTTTAATAGCACAGATAAGGTTGATGATTTATTTGTAAGATTTCTTTTATAAAATTGTGACTTTTCACTCCTAGGTGAGGGATTTCAGATGAGATAAAAACTGTTATCTGGTCAGACACAAATGTTCTTACTGCTGTGTTTTCCCCCCGCTTTTTTCTTCCTTTATGGAAGAGTAAGATTTTAAGTAATTAATTGGAAATTAAGGTATTGATTTCAAAAATGTAGAAGCATTGACTTTTTATCTGAAGATGCTAGTTCACTTGCCTCTGAAATCACTTTCTGTAGGAGCCTGCATCATAGACACAGGAGGAATTTCTCGGGTTATCACAAATCTATAGGTTAGCCTTTGTAGATTCACACCATCAGTTAAAAATGTTTAATTCTAATTCCCATAATCTTCTGAAATCTCCTTGTGTATGGATACTTTGTAGATAAAAGGGGGTACAAGTACTCAAAATATCATGTGTTTCTCACCTCGAAGTGTTTCATTGAGATTATTCCTGTATAATGGAGATGGAAAACACCTGAGGTAGACACATGTTAGTTCTGGCATAATGTTTTTTGGCACATCTTCACAGAGGTTGAGACTTTAGTTCTTGCTGTGATGCTATGCTGTCTCCATGTGCCTATGCTATATGTCTCATGCTGATGCTATAGATTGAGGGGGAAGAGACAACGTCTCTGTGCCAACCTCATTGTTCAATCTAGCAAAACTCTTCCAGTGGTGTTACCACATTATGATGGACCTTTCAAAACTTTCTCAGCTGAGGGAAGTGCAATTTTTGTAAATAATAAAATAAACTTTATGAAAAAATCTCACAGAACTGACCTTTAAATGTTCTAAACACCAGTAGTTCTATGGCATTACAATTTATTTAACCTTTGAGAGAGTGTTCATTTAAGTCACTCCAGCTTTATTGCTTTTTAACTGTAAGAAAAGGAATTATGTCACAAAAGGTTGTTTTGTTCTTATTGGATAACAAACTTCGCTGCATTTTATATTTTTAGTCATTCGTTTACAGGACAAGTAATTTGGCATGCATGTCTCAAAGTCTCTCTGATTTTTATGTAAAATACTATTTTCAAGACTACATAAAAATATTTGCTATGTGGTTTTCCTCCTTCATAGCATTGCCCTCAAAGATTTCTAATCTAATGATGCAGTGCTTAATGAGACCAGGTGACACTGCTATCATCTCAGGGCTTTTATCTCTTTAATATGAGATTAACCATAAATTTCAATCGTAACAGTGTTGCATATCAGAATATTAAAGTAATAAATACTAATAGTCATAAGAATAGCGGATCTTTGAGTCAATCTGCTATATCCTTTTTCTTCTTGAAAAGGGTCTGTTCTAATCTCCATTTCAAGAGCAATGTTTTAAAGGTCTTATTTCATGCACAGAACTGAAATATTCTTTTGTTGTGTCTGAGACAGGTTCCTCCTGAAAAGCCAAGTGGTGTTTATTTGCTAGAAAGAGGGTTTTCGGCCTGAAAAAAAATTGGGAAAGAGGGTACTATGGTGGTCTTTTGCTTTTTTCTTCTGAGCAGTAATATCTGGAGTTTTGAGTGTATCTTTCCTCTGGATATTTAGAAAAAATACAGTGCTATTCCACTTATTTTAAAATGGCTTTAAAATGGAGAAAAAAAAGTGACCATTTTCATGAATGCAGAACCAATTCAGGATGCCATTATAGGTGCTGTGTTTGTGCACAAGAGTCCTCCATCTGCTTTGGAGTCCTCCACAAGCGGCATTTAAAGCGTTGTTGGGAGCATCTATCTGTAGACCTACATCTTCAGTAAGATTTTGAAACTGAGACATCCTATCACCTTTCATAGTAGAGGTCATTGAGAGCCACATCAATTTGGGTCAGAAGCACTTAATAGTGAAAGTTAGATCTATCATTAAAGATGAGAAATCTCAAGGTAAATGTTGAAGTGCTCTTCTATCATTCACGTGAATGGTTGGTCCTGAAAGCCATGATATCTAGAGCTGCTAAATGATCCTGTCCCTCAGCTGTTTTTTCAGCCTGTGTGAATGGCCTATTGTTTGACAAGATCCACTGAAATCACCGAAGACTTTGAAGCCAGTTAGGTCAACCAGCATTTCTGTAAATCCATCTTTTCATGAGCAGAAAGATCTTCACATCCAAAACTATCTTTGTCTTTTTTGAGTAGACAAACAGCCACATAATTTCTTTTCAAATACAGAAGTCTCTATGAATACCTTGCCATTTTAAATTCTGTCAAATATGATACACTTTCCATAAGTGTACTGCCTAAGTTGAATGCTTTTAATGAAAATATTAATGCATATTTAATGAACAGGGTTTATAGCACACTTTTAGATTTTAACTTCATCCAATACATCTGAAATGACTCTGAAAATTTTGACTTTTGTCAGTGTTACACGTTCCAACCATCAGTTATGTACCATAATATAGTGCTCACCAGACAGAATTATATTAGATGAGAAGCATAATACAACTTTAATTGGTTAATAATATGCCTGCATGATTAACTTTTGAGTATGTATAAGTCATATTTCTGAAAAAAGAATATGTTCTACTAGGTACTTTCACTCTATCAACTATATGATTTTTTTTAAATTCAATTTTTTTTAACTTCTGTTTTTATAATTAAAAAAAATGCCCCAGTAAATAATCTCAGATCCCTACCTACAGTGTAATTCTGATATGGCAAGTGAATTTATAATCACAAAAACAGTTAAAAATATGTTTTCTTGCTTTGTTAGAATTTATGACAATGTGATAACAAATATTACCTCATTGCTATTCCCTTCAGCTAAATTTCTCATAAAATCCAAGCACAAATTTTGTACTTGGATGGATGCTTACAGATATTTCACAACACAATACAGCAATCTTTTATATTCTATATTTTATACAAAGAACGTAGATGAAGATAAGGCAGAAGCCTATCTATCTATGCTATGAAGGCTTGCTGTATACTTTGAAATACGAAAGCCTGTGAAGGGAGGAAGACACTGCTCTTTCCCTGAAAATAACAACAAAAAAAAGTGCTTAACAAACTTCTACATGTACCAGTGGAAAGATGGAGAATGACACATCAGTACAGAAGCCTTTATAAATGTGGATTGTAGTATTCCTGAGAGAAGAGAGAACAGAGAGAACTGACAGATTTGCCTCAGCTGTGACATAAGAAGGGTTCAAAGATAACTCTGTGGAATTGGTTTAAAAGTGCCTCCTGCCATATCCAAATTCAATCAGGTAGGCCATTTTGGACAACAGGATGAGATAGACAGACTGCTGCAGTGCTTCTTCTTTACTTTTCCTCTGAGCATCTCCTCAGTGTGGATACCCGGACGTAGCTAAATTTCAGTGTATGCATTACTGCTTTCTCCTGTACATTTTCCACTTATAGGCTGGAGAGAATGGTTCACCCAGCCTATTCTAATCTCAATGGGACTCTTTTAAAAAGAGATTTTTGGTATTTCTTCCTAGGTTTCCTAGTATCTACACGTAAAAGTTAATTCTCTCCAGTGCCAGCTGTATCTGCCTCTGTAAGGCCAGCGTTTTGTTTAGGAAAGGTAGATTGGATATGTAAAAAATATAACAAAAAGATATATATCTCCTTTAGTTGACTTCTCAGTTTTTTCATTGCCTTTTTAAACTCATGGAATCATGGAGCACCCTAAAATTGTCCATGGCTTCCTCTGTTCCAATACATTGGTACAATATCTTTTATTGTAAATTGTGCTTTCAAGGACTAGTTAATATAAAGCATCTGAGATGTTTAGGGAGAGGAGATGTTTGCTCTAATGCAGCAGTATTAAGAAAAGTACTAAGAAAAAAGAGCTTCAAAGGGACTTTCTAATGTTTTAGAATTTCCAAGTTAAGAAGAAGCTGTTAAATATTTGGGGGAGGGAGTAACTTATTTTCTGCAAATGAGTCTATCAGTTAATAGAAGCAAAGTCACACAATTAAAATTAGGTGGCTAATATAGGCAGAGGTTTCCATCTGGTATCTTATTATTAGAAGAAAAACAAGAACAATAAACAATTTCACTAGACTGACGGTTTCTTCCCTTCATTGAATCTCAATACTAAATGTAATTAGGATCTCTGAGCCCCAATGACTAATAGAAATTTCTCTCTTCAGCTTTCCTTTGTACAGACTAATGAAGTCAGTAAAATGTCTTTTTTGTCTACTGGAGAAGTATTCTAGATTTTAGTTTCATGTCAGGCATAAATCAAGCCTCACAGTACTTTATATCCTCAGAATATCCCAAGCAAAGAGAAATTCATCAAGAATAACACCATTAGAGAATGCCTGGAGGGCAGCCATCTTATTCTCCTAAACCAATGAATAAATTGCAAGTATACAATCAGAGTTTTAATTGATTAATATTTGCACAGAAAAGGAAAACAAAAAGACAGTTATTATGTTCTTTTTAACAATTGAAAAATATTCTGACTCCAAGCTTTTATTGATGAGCTCTATCACATTTTGTATCCTGCTGTTTCTCACAAATATTTTGTTCCTGATTTCACGTTTGATTATCTACTCATCACATACTTTATAAAAATTAATAAAAAAAGAAAGAAAAAAAAAAGAGAGAGAAGTCCTTATGCCAAAGATTAATTTAAAAATATTCAGGACATAAAAATACATTGTAGGATTTATGCTTGGGTATTTTGGGATGCTTTTTTTGGTATTGCATGAGAAATACTTGTATAATCTGTAACTAAAATTACTCTAAGAACCTGATGAACAAGTTATGATGATTCATGTACTTGGACTTGCTTGTACTTTCTGTTTCAGTATCAAGACTGTTGGATGCCAAGCTCTGATTTGGGGATACTTTGGACCACAAACTCTTTCCTGAGATTCTGACTTGCATCAGCCTAGATATATATTTCTACTCAGATACATCTGTGTTTCCGGGAGCTTTTCCTCACTCCATTATTAAAAAATAAAGTACATAATACTGTAACATGTAAAGCTGCCACAGCTTTGTGTTCAACTTGGCACTGGGAAGTTTTCTAATGCAATGATCTCTATTTTAATTAATTTATTTAAATATCCAGGAAATAGTTATAAATTACCTCATGTCAAGACTCATGTTTCCTGTAACATTTTTTGACAGAAATGTAAGATTACAGTCAAAAGAAATTATTGCAGTATTGTAAACCTACCTTCTACAAGATACTTCCTTATTATTTGATCCACATTACTTGACTCAAGGCAAGTTATTATTTACTTTTCCAAGAGAACTCAGACCTATTAATAGTTCAGACTTATAAAACACTGAGAAAAACCCTGGGTTTTTTCTCTTTTTTTGATTAAGTGAATCACATTATTTTAAGGGACTTATTTTCAAACATTCTTTGGTAAGAATGGTTATAACAATGTGATCTAAGAGAATGAGAAATTCCATGTTGCAAGATCCAGATCTGGTTTCAAGTAATTTTAAAGCATAATAACTGGTCAAAATTGAAACCATCTACATTTGTCAGGAAAGCTCTAAAAACAAAAAGCACAAATAAAATGAATGGAGAGAGACAATAAGTAAAATAAAATTATCCATGAGCTAACAAAAAATGTTACCTTAGATTCCATTTTGTGTTTTTAAATTCATATGGCAACTCAGTTAGTTAAAATGTCTGTTGCTGTCTTCCACTACACACTTGGCTCCGGAGTCAACTCAGTACTCTCTATTTTAACTTTTCTCTGGAAGTATTTATTCCACTTTTCTGTGTACCATGGTTTTCAAGGAGTTTGTTTGATCATAAACTAGTTTATCAAAAAGTGTTGCATTGGGACTGTAAGGACCATGTATGGTCTAATACAGGGGGCACCTGAGGTGATCACAGTTTCCTGCTCCAGAGGAAATGTAATCTATAATCTCCAACTGTAATTACAGCAAAGTTTGTAGGTGTTATGATGCAATCAGATTAGATATTCACACTTTAGATGTTATTATGAACTGGCTTAATTAAAAGTAATGTTTTAAAATGAATAATGGAATGATCACGCAGGGCTTCCTAACTTCTGGCTGTTCTACAGTGTGTATCTGTCTTTTTAAGGGAAAGAAATTGATCTCTTTCAAATACCTATGGAGTATTGGCACCATATTTTTGTCCCCAGCTGCTAGCAATAGAACATATAAATTCATCTTGCTCTGAATGTTTAGGCTTATCATTGATACCCGCTGAAAGAGGGACACATTACATTCCCAAGACTTATAAATTGGGATTTGGAGCAGATCAGACTTATTTGTTCCTGGAGAGATTAATCTTGCTAGCCTTGGTCTCTATGCTTCATCAAATACGGGTCGTGTACTTCAGTGCTGCCTCTTACTCTTTCTACCAATTACATCCATATGTGCTTTTCCTCCCATATTTCATTATAAATACATTAAAATAGCAAATTTCACTGTAAATTCTTGGAAAAAACAGGCAAGGAGAGTTACTTCGTGTTGGAGAGAACCTAGATATTTAGTATAGGCAAATTATTTTAAAATCATCTTTCGTTACATGGCCCCTTGCTGTTTTCCCTCAATTCCCTACATAGCCTGGGCAGATAATATGAATGACATTTAAAAAGCTTTTCCATGCTTCTCATAGAAATTACTTACGTACATGTAGGTAACATCTGAGTAAACATGATTCTTCTTAGTGGTTTATTTTCTGTATTTTTAAACTGTCTTTTTGAGTGTAGTTTCAACTTAAAACAGGAATTTTGCTTGCTACATGAATTCAGTTGATACACACATCCATTTTATTTTTATGGTACTTAAAACCATGTCTAGTTTAAAATTCAAAATGGTCTCAGGAAAGAGGATTGTTTCTAAAACCAGATCGATATACTGCTTTTGGAAGTAATCAAAATAAGCCCTTCAATAGATCTTCCGTCTTTAAAATAAAATACAAATGTTCTTTTTTATGTATTTGCTGAATAAAATTTTAAATCTTAATACTCTCAAAGGGGCTTACTTGGGAAGTTTTTAAACGTGTGGCAGTGGTAGGATCAAAATGAGTAGCAGTCTAAGTATTGTATAATTATTTCTTTCTCCTTCTGAGATTAATGTACTTTCAGGAACACATCACTCAAGTTCTTTCCCTGATCTTTAGGACATCCAGCAGTCAAGATTTAAGAACGAATGGGATTCAATGGATACTCGTTCCCATCAAATGGCATGTAGATACAGTATTTCTTTAATATATTCTTACTCTGCTTATCACTTTTCTGTTCAGCCCTTTTGTTTCACTGGGAAAACTGAAAAGCTGTAATGTGCAAGATTCTTGGTGATTAAGTAATTTGGAGGAGGAAATTCAAAGACATCACAAGATCAAAGTGATAGTAGTCAAAACAGGTGAAACCTGCATTTGTTGCCCAACTTCTGCTTAGAGAAAACTAATTTTATTGGTTTTGTGAATGCAATGTTCTTTGGCAATAAAGAGTTACAGTATTTTGTCAAATGGGGAGGGTTATAATATTTTGGGGTTTATTCCATTCATTTAGGACCATTACAAAATCGTTAGTTTTGTAATACTATAAAAATCACGTGGTGACTTTTTGTTGCCCTTAATATTACTGAAAAGTCATTTTATACTTTTCAGGCAAAAATATGCCCTGAAAGCTTTTAATTAAATTCATTAAAAATTGCACTGCATTGATTATTCAACCTTACTTACCCGAGACATGATCATACAAAATAGGATAATCTGTTCCCTGGCTGTAACTTAGATAATAAAGTATCTAACAGGAGTTGCCATGGTAATCAAAATTTAAAAAGTGCTTTTTCAGTCAGGAATTCAGAAATTAAAGGACTTCTAATGTTGTGATTTTTCTGGAGCAGACGTCTGCTTCCAATGGTTTTAGAAGCTTGTCAGAAAAAGTAATGTGATTCTTAAAAACTTCACTTTTAACGTGTTCTTTACAGAAATACTTCTAAATTTTATGCTAATTACCCCTTTCTTAAACTTCTATGTTCCAGTTATCTTGAGTTTTGCTTGACATAGAGGAACTAAAAGACAGAGGTCTAAGACAAGTGACTATCAAGGTACGGAAAATTAGGGCACTTGCAGTTCTTACTCTCTTGCATTGAATCGCGAACAATTAATTTAGAAATCTAAAATTCTGTTTGGACTGACACTGTTTAGCAAGTTCATTAAGTGTGAGGAAAAAGATGATGATTTTAACTTACAGAGATGCTACAGTACTTTGTGGACAAATGAGCTGTGGCAGAGTCCATTCTGTAGATCTGTTATTGTCCTAGGTAACAATGTAAAATGTAACCAAAAGCATGTATTCTATTATCATCTTCCCAAGCCGTTAAAGCAGGCAGGGCAATGTTCGTTATCTCCTACCATGACTCATCCCTGACAGCTCCCTCCGGGGCTAGCTCTGTTTAATGGGCAATCAAGCACCCAACCACATCACTCAGAATTACATCAGCCCATTGTGAGATGCTCCGCCCAGGGGGAGGAGCCAAGCATTCCCACCTTGATGCAATCTGGGGTTCGGAACAGCATGATCAACCCTTACTAGCTGGATTCCCAGAGGACAGGAGCTACCACTGGACCTACGGGTGAAGACCAGACCCTTCTACAGGATCACCACTTCAACAGGATCACTTCACCTGGACAGGTAGCAGTTAGTCAGGGTGTCAGGTTGTATCCTGGCTTTGTCGGTGTTCTTGTACTATTGCATTTATTTTAATTTTCCTATTAAATTATAATTCTGACTTGTGATCTCCCACTGGTTTGTTTTCAAGCTAGTACATATTTTAGTGCCCAAGGTGGGGCTCGACCTGAGAGAAAGTCAGAATTACAATTAAGTACTAACAGAAACCTATTCACCATGGTGCTCAGCTTGTCTATATGGGTACTGTACCTTGCTCTCTATATTTTTCTTCACATGGAGAACTACCTGCTGTTGTATTGCTCCTGTTGAAACCAGGGAATGGTATGAGAATTGCTTTATTGGTTTATTATGTCTATAGCATAATAACCTGCGAGGCGATGAATACCATTCAGAATATATATTCAATTTTGTTTGCCTGTCCTAATCTGGGCTGCTACGTCTGGGACCTCCTCAACAATCACACCCAGACCCTGATGGGAAGAGTAGAGAGTGGTTTCTTCCAGCCTTTCAGGCCAGGCACAGCAGTTTTTGAAACTATTGAGCTCCCTCTTGATGTTAAAGATGGCATAATCTTCTTGTCAGTCCTTTTTCCTTTTTGCTCTATGACCTGCCCCATGTGCACCATGCTTAGAGTCAGAACAATGCTTGGTATGGCGTTGCATCCTCAAGAGGAGAGGGACAAAAGCAGCAAAACAACAGGCACCATGTCCATTGAAAACATCAAAAAGAGAAAAGGAACCAAAAGAGCAGTCAACCACACAAACCATCACTGAGTCAGAACAGCCTAAGCTGGTAGCAGTTGCCCCTGTTCAGAAGAAGAAATCAAAAAGCAAATCAGTCCGCATAGTGACTGACAAGCATGCGGCAGGACATTCGCACCCAGCAGAAGAGACGGAGCTGGAGATCATCTCTCAGTCACTATCCCCGGGTGAGCAATGTGACCTGAGGAGGGAGGTCACCCGTCAGACGAATGAGTCCATCCTGACCTGGCTCTTCTGTATCTGGGATGCTGCAGGCAATGAATGACACAATTCTGGATGGAAGTGAGGCTAGACAACTGGGATCCTTCTCCCGAGATGTGGTCATTGACCAGGGGATTGGGAGAACCCAGAAAACTCTCAGCTTCTGCCGGTGACTGCTGGCAAGTATACAGGCAAGTATACAGATGCCTTTGTAAAGAAGGTCTCCAGGTACACCAAGGGAAATGGTGCACAATGGAACAAGGTATCCAATGCCTGAGGGAATTGGCTGTGCTGGAAATCATTTTCTCGGAAGACGAGAGATTCCCCAAGAGCCCAGATGGTATCCAGTACATGTTGCAAATGTGGTTAAGATTCTCATGGCTTGGACCAGAGATGTACTCCCATTACCTAGTGACACTTCAATGGAGGGAAGGAGAGGACAAGGTGGGTGCCCTGGTCAACAAACCGTGAATTTATGAGGACACTGTCACCGCTCCACTATGTACCCATGTCTCATCTGTGGGAACAATGCTGGCAGAACACGTCCCGAGCTTGGAGGAGAAAATCAAAGAAGGCCACCAGAAACTGAGAAAGGAGCTTAAGGATGGAATTTACCAAATCTTGCCAGAACCAACAAGAGTCTCTGCCATCAGGAGCAGACGTCCCCCAGTCAGGGAGAGAAGACACACTCCATAAGGTAACCTCTAGCTTTTCCTTCAGGAGCATGGTGAAGACATGAGGAGGTGGGATGGAAAACCCACCTCCCCCTTAGCAGCCTGGGTATGTGAATTAAAAAGAGAAACATCTACCACAAGAAGCTCATCTAGTGCCAACATTGCTCCAGTCTCTTGTGGAAAGAACTCCAGGCGGTACAGGAATGATTACATGGCTGATCCTCTTGAAGGGACCTTGGGAATCTATTTACAGGAGGAGAGCAACGTGTACCATGACCAGGATTAGAGGGGCCCTTCCTCTGGCCAGGTAGAGGAAAGGGACAACCGGATATATTGGACTGTGTGGATCTGATGGCCTGGCACACCTGACCCACAAAGATATATGGCTTTGATTGACACCGGCGCTCAATGTACTCTGATGCCATCAAGATATGTGGGAGTGGAACCTATTTTTATTTCTGAGGTGACAGGAGGATCCCAGAGCTGACTGTACTGGAAGCTGAAGTGAGTTTAACCGGAAATGAGTGGCAGAAACACCTCATCGTGACTGGTCCAGGGGCCCCATGCATCCTCGGCATAGACTATCTCAGAAATGGGTATTTCAAAGACCCAAAAGGACATTGGTGGGCTTTTGGGATAGCCGCTCTAGAGACAGAAGACATCAGGCAACTGAATACCCTGCCTGGTCTCTCAGATGACCCCTCTGCTGTGGGACTGCTGAGAGCTGAAGAACAACACGTACCAATTGCCAGGGCAGTGCACCATTGGCAATGCCGCACCAAGAGAGACTCTGTGGTCCCCATCCATAAGATGATTTGTGAGCTGGAGAGCCAAGGGGTGGTCAGCAAGGCTCATTCACCCTTTAATAGCCCTATATGGCCAGTGCATAAGTCCAGTGGAGAACGGAGACTGACAGTGGATTACTGTGGCCTAAATGAAGTCACACCACCACTGAGCGCTGCTGTACCAGACATGCTGGAGCTTCAGTATGAGCTGGAATCCAAGGCAGCTAAGTGGTATGTGACAGCTGATATTGCCATTGCCTTTTTCTCCATTCCTCTGGCAGCAGAGTGCATGCCTCAAACTCTGGCAGCAGTTTGCCTTCACCCGGAGGGGCGTACAGTACACCTGGAACTGGCTGCTCCAGGGGTGGAAGCACAGTCCCACCATTTGCCATGGACTGATCCAGACTGCACTGGAAAAGGGTGAGGTTCCAGAAATCTGCAATACATTGACAACATCATTGTGTGGGGGAACACGGCAATGGAAGTATTTGAGAAAGGAGACAAGATCATCCAGATTCTCCTGGAAGCCGGCTTTGCCATGAAGAACAGCAAAATCAAGGGATCTGCCCCGGAGATCCAGTTCCTGGGAGTAAAGTGGCAAGATGGATGGCGTCAGATTCCTGCCAAGGTCATCAATATGATCACAGCAATGTCTCCACCAACCAACAAAAAGGAAATACAAGCTTTCCTAGGTGCCATAGGCTTTTGGAGAATGCACATTCCCGAGTACAGCCAGATCATGAGCCCTCTCTACCTGGTTACACGCAAGAAGAATGATTTCCACTGGGGCCCTGAACAGCAGCAAGACTTCACCCAGATCAAGCAGGAAATTGCTCATGCAGTAGCCCTTGGCCCAGTCAGGACAGGACCAGAAGTGAAGAACGTGCTCTACACTGCAGCCGGGAGCCATGGTCTCNATCTCACCAGAACCAACAAGAGTCTCTGCCATCAGGAGCAGACGTCCCCCAGTCAGGGAGAGAAGACACACTCCATAAGGTAACCTCTAGCTTTTCCTTCAGGAGCATGGTGAAGACATGAGGAGGTGGGATGGAAAACCCACCTCCCCCTTAGCAGCCTGGGTATGTGAATTAAAAAGAGAAACATCTACCACAAGAAGCTCATCTAGTGCCAACATTGCTCCAGTCTCTTGTGGAAAGAACTCCAGGCGGTACAGGAATGATTACATGGCTGATCCTCTTGAAGGGACCTTGGGAATCTATTTACAGGAGGAGAGCAACGTGTACCATGACCAGGATTAGAGGGGCCCTTCCTCTGGCCAGGTAGAGGAAAGGGACAACCGGATATATTGGACTGTGTGGATCTGATGGCCTGGCACACCTGACCCACAAAGATATATGGCTTTGATTGACACCGGCGCTCAATGTACTCTGATGCCATCAAGATATGTGGGAGTGGAACCTATTTTTATTTCTGAGGTGACAGGAGGATCCCAGAGCTGACTGTACTGGAAGCTGAAGTGAGTTTAACCGGAAATGAGTGGCAGAAACACCTCATCGTGACTGGTCCAGGGGCCCCATGCATCCTCGGCATAGACTATCTCAGAAATGGGTATTTCAAAGACCCAAAAGGACATTGGTGGGCTTTTGGGATAGCCGCTCTAGAGACAGAAGACATCAGGCAACTGAATACCCTGCCTGGTCTCTCAGATGACCCCTCTGCTGTGGGACTGCTGAGAGCTGAAGAACAACACGTACCAATTGCCAGGGCAGTGCACCATTGGCAATGCCGCACCAAGAGAGACTCTGTGGTCCCCATCCATAAGATGATTTGTGAGCTGGAGAGCCAAGGGGTGGTCAGCAAGGCTCATTCACCCTTTAATAGCCCTATATGGCCAGTGCATAAGTCCAGTGGAGAACGGAGACTGACAGTGGATTACTGTGGCCTAAATGAAGTCACACCACCACTGAGCGCTGCTGTACCAGACATGCTGGAGCTTCAGTATGAGCTGGAATCCAAGGCAGCTAAGTGGTATGTGACAGCTGATATTGCCATTGCCTTTTTCTCCATTCCTCTGGCAGCAGAGTGCATGCCTCAAACTCTGGCAGCAGTTTGCCTTCACCCGGAGGGGCGTACAGTACACCTGGAACTGGCTGCTCCAGGGGTGGAAGCACAGTCCCACCATTTGCCATGGACTGATCCAGACTGCACTGGAAAAGGGTGAGGTTCCAGAAATCTGCAATACATTGACAACATCATTGTGTGGGGGAACACGGCAATGGAAGTATTTGAGAAAGGAGACAAGATCATCCAGATTCTCCTGGAAGCCGGCTTTGCCATGAAGAACAGCAAAATCAAGGGATCTGCCCCGGAGATCCAGTTCCTGGGAGTAAAGTGGCAAGGTGGATGGCGTCAGATTCCTGCCAAGGTCATCAATATGATCACAGCAATGTCTCCACCAACCAACAAAAAGGAAATACAAGCTTTCCTAGGTGCCATAGGCTTTTGGAGAATGCACATTCCCGAGTACAGCCAGATCATGAGCCCTCTCTACCTGGTTACACGCAAGAAGAATGATTTCCACTGGGGCCCTGAACAGCAGCAAGACTTCACCCAGATCAAGCAGGAAATTGCTCATGCAGTAGCCCTTGGCCCAGTCAGGACAGGACCAGAAGTGAAGAACGTGCTCTACACTGCAGCCGGGAGCCATGGTCTCTCCTGGAGACTTTGGCAGAAGGTGTCTGGTGAGACTTGGGGTCGACCACTGGGATTCTGGAGCCGAAGCTACAGAGGGTCTGAAGCCAACTACACTCCCACAGAGAAGGAAATCCTGGCAGCCTATGAAGGAGTTCAAGCTGCCTAAGAAGTAATTGGCACCAAAGTGCAGCTATAATTGGCACCCTGACTACTGGTGCTGGGTTTGATTTTCAAGGGAAAGGTTCCTTCCACGTATCACACCACTGACACCACATGAAGCAAATGGATTGCGCTCATCACGCAGCACACCCATATTAGAAACCTGAATCGCCCTGGGATTCTGGAAATTATAACAAACTGGCCTGAAGGTGAGACTTGGATTGTCTTCTGAAGAAGAGCAGGGGCAACTGACCCGTGCTGAGGAAGCCCCACCATATAACGAGCTACCAGAGACTGAAAGATTATATGCCCTCTTCACTGATGGTTCCTGCCAAATTGTAGATGCTCACCAGAAATGGAAAGCTGCAGTATGGAGCCCAACATGACGAGTTGCACAAGCTACCAACGGACAAGGTGGATCCAGTCAGGTCGCAGAACTTAAAGCCGTCCAGCTGACTTTGGATATTGCTGAATGAGAGAAGTGGCCAAGGCTCTATCTTTACACCAACTCGTGGATGGTAGCTAATGCTCTGTGGGGATGGCTGGATGGCTGGAGAAAGGCCAACTGGCAGCGCAGAGGGAAACCCATCTGGGCCGCTGAGATTTGACAGGACATCACCGCCCAGGTAGAGAGACTGACTGTGAAGATTGGACCACATGGATGTGCATGTACCCAAGAGTCGGGCTAATGAAGAACATCGTAACGATGAGCAGGTGGATCGAGCTGCCAAGGTGAAAGTATCACAGGTGGATCTGGACTGGCAGCACAAGGGAGAATTATTTCTAGCTTGTTGAGCCCATGACGCCTCTGGTCATCAGGGATGAGATGCAACGTACCAATGGGCTCATGACTGAAGGGTGGACCTAACTATGGACAGCATCTCACAGGTCATCTGCAACTGTGAGATCTGCGCTGCAATCAAACAGGCCAAGTGGGTGAAGCCTCTATGGTTCGGTGGATGATGGTCGAA
Organism: Ifrita kowaldi; assembly: GCA_013398055.1. Lineage (NCBI taxonomy): Eukaryota > Metazoa > Chordata > Aves > Passeriformes > Cinclosomatidae > Ifrita > Ifrita kowaldi. Next base: position 426,624 of record VZRS01010166.1, on the reverse strand, counting down.
GTATAGGTATGGGGAAGCCTGGAAAATTGACTACATCACCTTTCCCCAAACCTGCCAAGGTAAGTGCTATGTGCTGACCATGGTGGAAGCAACTATGGGGTGGCTGGAGACCTACTGTTTGCCTCATGCTACTGCCCGGAACACCATCTTGGGCCTGGAAAAGCAAGTCCTGTGGAGACATGGCATCCCTGAGAGAATCAAGACAGACAATAGGACCCATTTCAAGAACGGCCTCACAAGCACCTGGGCCAGGGAACACAGAATCGAATGGATATATCATATCCCTTATCATGCACCAGCTTCTGGAAAAGTTGAACAGTGCAACAGACTGCTTAAGATGACCTTGAAAACACTTGGCAGCGGGACTTTCAAAAATCGGGAACTGAATTTAGGAAACGCCACCTGGACAGTCAACAAAAGCAGCTCCATCAATCGAGCTGGTCCTGCCCAGTCTGAACCATTGCACTCAGTGGATGGAGATAAAGTCCCTGTGGTACACGTGAGAGGTATTTTAGGAAAGACTGTTTGGATTACTCCCACCTCAGGCAAAAGCAAACCCATCAGTGGGATTGGTTTTGCTCAAGGACCTGGTTACACTTGGTGGGTATTGCAGGAAGATGGGGAAACCCATTGAGTACCACAAGGAGACCTAATTTTAAGTGAGAACTGTGTTAAGGTTTTCATTGTGCAGAGATCANACTTGGGGTCGACCACTGGGATTCTGGAGCCGAAGCTACAGAGGGTCTGAAGCCAACTACACTCCCACAGAGAAGGAAATCCTGGCAGCCTATGAAGGAGTTCAAGCTGCCTAAGAAGTAATTGGCACCAAAGTGCAGCTATAATTGGCACCCTGACTACTGGTGCTGGGTTTGATTTTCAAGGGAAAGGTTCCTTCCACGTATCACACCACTGACACCACATGAAGCAAATGGATTGCGCTCATCACGCAGCACACCCATATTAGAAACCTGAATCGCCCTGGGATTCTGGAAATTATAACAAACTGGCCTGAAGGTGAGACTTGGATTGTCTTCTGAAGAAGAGCAGGGGCAACTGACCCGTGCTGAGGAAGCCCCACCATATAACGAGCTACCAGAGACTGAAAGATTATATGCCCTCTTCACTGATGGTTCCTGCCAAATTGTAGATGCTCACCAGAAATGGAAAGCTGCAGTATGGAGCCCAACATGACGAGTTGCACAAGCTACCAACGGACAAGGTGGATCCAGTCAGGTCGCAGAACTTAAAGCCGTCCAGCTGACTTTGGATATTGCTGAATGAGAGAAGTGGCCAAGGCTCTATCTTTACACCAACTCGTGGATGGTAGCTAATGCTCTGTGGGGATGGCTGGATGGCTGGAGAAAGGCCAACTGGCAGCGCAGAGGGAAACCCATCTGGGCCGCTGAGATTTGACAGGACATCACCGCCCAGGTAGAGAGACTGACTGTGAAGATTGGACCACATGGATGTGCATATACCCAAGAGTCGGGCTAATGAAGAACATCGTAACGATGAGCAGGTGGATCGAGCTGCCAAGGTGAAAGTATCACAGGTGGATCTGGACTGGCAGCACAAGGGAGAATTATTTCTAGCTTGTTGAGCCCATGACGCCTCTGGTCATCAGGGATGAGATGCAACGTACCAATGGGCTCATGACTGAAGGGTGGACCTAACTATGGACAGCATCTCACAGGTCATCTGCAACTGTGAGATCTGCGCTGCAATCAAACAGGCCAAGTGGGTGAAGCCTCTATGGTTCGGTGGATGATGGTCGAAGTATAGGTATGGGGAAGCCTGGAAAATTGACTACATCACCTTTCCCCAAACCTGCCAAGGTAAGTGCTATGTGCTGACCATGGTGGAAGCAACTATGGGGTGGCTGGAGACCTACTGTTTGCCTCATGCTACTGCCCGGAACACCATCTTGGGCCTGGAAAAGCAAGTCCTGTGGAGACATGGCATCCCTGAGAGAATCAAGACAGACAATAGGACCCATTTCAAGAACGGCCTCACAAGCACCTGGGCCAGGGAACACAGAATCGAATGGATATATCATATCCCTTATCATGCACCAGCTTCTGGAAAAGTTGAACAGTGCAACAGACTGCTTAAGATGACCTTGAAAACACTTGGCAGCGGGACTTTCAAAAATCGGGAACTGAATTTAGGAAACGCCACCTGGACAGTCAACAAAAGCAGCTCCATCAATCGAGCTGGTCCTGCCCAGTCTGAACCATTGCACTCAGTGGATGGAGATAAAGTCCCTGTGGTACACGTGAGAGGTATTTTAGGAAAGACTGTTTGGATTACTCCCACCTCAGGCAAAAGCAAACCCATCAGTGGGATTGGTTTTGCTCAAGGACCTGGTTACACTTGGTGGGTATTGCAGGAAGATGGGGAAACCCATTGAGTACCACAAGGAGACCTAATTTTAAGTGAGAACTGTGTTAAGGTTTTCATTGTGCAGAGATCAAGGAGGGTATTGATTAGACTATGATGTAGATTTGTTATTGTCCTAGGTTACAGTGTAAGATGTAACCAAAAGCATGTATTCTATTACCATCTTCACAAGCTGTTAAAGCAGGCAGGGCAATGTTCGTTGTCTCCTACCATGACTCATCCCTGACAGCTCCCTCCGGGGCTAGCTCTGTTTAATGGGCAATCAAGCACCCACCGCACGACTCAAGAATTACATCACCCCATTGCGAGAGGCTCTGCTCAGGGGGAGGAGCCAAGCATTCCCACCTGGATATAATCTGGGGTTTGGAACAGCACAAGCAGCCCTTACTTACTGGATTCCCAGAGGACCAGAGCTGCCACTGGACCTACAGGTGGACCAGACCCTTCTACAGGATCACCACTTCAACAGGATCACTTCATCTGGGCTGCTACCACCACCCTGACTAACTGGCTGTCAGGTTGTATCCTGACTCTGTCGGTGTTCTTGTGCTATTGCATTTATTTTAATTTTCCTATTAAATTATAATTCTGACTTGTGATCTCCCACTGGTTTGTTTTCAAACTAGTACACTTATGAATCCAGGACAGGAATAATTTCTGAAAGAAAACAAAACCAAGCAGAAACAGTCATAGAGCAAACAAAGAACAATTCAGCCAGATGTAACAGTTTTAGATGTCATGCCACCATATCAAACTTTTTCGAGTCTCAGGGTCTGTAGAAAGCTATAACACTGGAGATATGTTGTACACTATTTCTGAAGGTAAAGAATGAATTTTCGATGTTCTAAATATTCAAGGCATACCTACAGAATCATATAAACCTGATAATCACATTCCATAAAAGTAGTGAAGCATTTACAATAGTTGCTCAAATGACTGGTATTATTGTATAATGCATATAATAATATTTCAGATTCTTTTGTGCAAATGTTTCTGTGAAATATAGGAGTCTATTTCCAATAATCACTTTTACATTGGGAAAGTAATATTTTTATGTGGATGAATGATCGATGTTAATTATTTTTTAATCTTTCCCTTAAAATAATAGCTCGGCTTCGTGCTCTGCTTCAAAAATATTTTAATTTAGATATCCAATCTCATAGAACAGACAGCAATAATAAGGAGTGAATAGGAAAGAGAACAATTCATCAGGAACTCGCTGTCTGAAATTTGTTTGTCTACATGATTTAAGCAAATATTAAAATCCAAAATGTGTTCACATCTGGTCTTGAGCAGAAAGTTGGATCAAATTCATCAGACTGTATTTGTAAGTAGTAATCCATCAAACTCTAATTAAAATTCACTAAAGTAGTGACCAGAGGCAGCACTATATTGTAATTAAATAGAAAGTAAAAATCTGAAACCTTAAAATGTAAAAATGTACATCTCCCACTTTGCTTTACCAATGCAATTAATCATATTTTAAATCAAAGTTTTCAATTTGTAGGATTTATTTCAATGATGAAGTGATAAATAACTCCTTTATAATTACTATAAAAGAGATATGAGGAGTGAAGGCCTCAATATTACAGACCAGATTTCAGTAAAATAGCAAGAACAGCATTCAAACACCCTGTCTACTGTATAGCATAATGATGGTTCAGAGGACAAATACTCCACTTGCAATGGATCACTTTGAGGTCTCCAGGTTTTGATCCCTTTAAAGCATTTGCTTTTTAAGATGCACAGAAATATTTAAAATCTGATTCTCTTTTTCTTTAGCTTAATGTACAGGATTGTTTCTACTGGTAAATTAGACGTGTCTTGAAGAACTCTTGGGGAACAGAGGCCACCTGACATGACAATCTCTCATGGGAGTTATGTGAAGTCTTGTAGCCACCAAAGAGGGGTGACTGCATCCAAACTGACTATTAAGCGTGCCTGGAGCATTTTGGCTAAAATAACATCTGTGAATTCATTGGGAAACCACTAATTGCCAAGGGCCATAAGAATCCTGGGAAAGCTCTCACTTTCCAGTCAGGAGTGTTGCTGGACACAATTTAATTCAGTAAAATAGGTAAATTGCAAGTTTTTGTCTTAACTTTTTCTGTGGTAACTTTTTCCAGGATTTCTAATCTAGGAATTCGAAGTGGTGAGAAATGTCTAATAAATCTTACAAAACATACAAACTTAAAGGTCAGTTGTAAATAAATATGTACACTGTATAAAACGTATTCTATTTATTTTCCCCTCTTCAATGACTTGCAATAATACATTCTTTTACAAGAAAAGTATTTGTAATTTAATTTTGTTATTTATCTTCATACTGTAAAAGTATATCAAATTAGTAACTTCTTTAAATCAAGATTTTTCTTTTAGGAGTAACTCAGTTTTGTATTCTGTTAATTGTGAATAAATGAGCT
>VZRS01010166.1:306768-421663 GCA_013398055.1 Ifrita kowaldi | reverse complement strand
TTGTTAATTGTGAAAAAATGAGTTTTTTTTTTTTTTTTGGTAAAATTTAACACTGAGAGTACAGTAGAAGGGTCTCTATGGCAATCTCTATAACCCAGAAAATGAGTTCAAGCCACTACTTAATTCAAAGAACTTTTACTTTATCCTTTACTTATTCTTAAACCAGCTAAGAAATATTTGACTTACACTTTTATCAGGCATTAGTTTTTAAGTGTTGACCTGACATTCTTAGTACATAACTAAAAGTGCAATGCTTATAAAATGTCAAAAAACTTTAAATGTCTCCCAAAAAATTGAGACCTTCTGATAGATCATGAGGAAAACTTAAAATAAGCTAAAAGCTCACAGCATTTAGAGCCATGTTAATCACTAATAAAGTGAATGAAAATAAATATAAAACATATTGAAAAAAGATCTTATGGTACAGCATATATTTATGTGCAGTTAAATAAAGTATGTATGGTATAGCTCTTGGATAGGTGCTCAGTGTAAGGTTATGCATTTGAAGCCAGACCTGATTCTCACCAGTGGAAAGGGAAAAAAAATATTGCTTTGTTGTCTTTTATTGTTTGTTTTTCTATTTATTTCCGGCTAGATCCTTAAGCCCCTAGCTAGTCTTTACTGCTATAAAACTCACATTATCAGGAGTATTTATCTTGATTAAAGAATGAGTCAAGTAAATTTCCTCCACTATTCTAATTAGTAAATGTGTCACTTTCTGCAAGGATATCCCAGTAGACAGGTTTCTGATTAGACTCATATGTAGCACATAGTAAGGAAAACATATACTGTGCTAACGAAAATATGGGATTCAAACATTGTAACTGTGACTTCGGAGATCTAAGCATTTAAGACTTTAAAAAGCCTTCAAGTTAATTTGACTTGAAATTTCAAGAAAATAATGAAAGGTCTTTTTTATGTGTAAACACCTACAACCCATAGATGTAGGGCAATCTTTTTCTACAATATTGACACGAATTTAAGCAGGTAGTTCAGAGAGAAGTAGCAGCACTGGTGGGTAATCAAAACTCATTAAACTGATGAGATGAGGGATGTGAGTGAGGAAGCCATGAGCATTAGTGCCACGCACACTGAAATACCATGGGTTTTGAGCTGAAAAAAATATGTTTGAGAGGATACTTATATCAGTTTTTGTAATAAAGTCTTCTAGCATCCCTGCCTACTTTGAGCATATTGTTTTAGGCATGATAATTTTTAGAGATACTTCTGGATGCTAAGCAGTTCCTGTAACTTTCCTAGTATCTTCTACTCTTACTAAGCTAATAAGGCTAAAAGATGTTTACAAATTTCAGCCCCTTCATGTGATTAAGCCAATTAAAAATATTGCTACTTTTGCCTAGCACAAAGCGTGTTCAAAAGAAGAAACTGGTTGTGGCACTAGACTTGTAGCAGTCTAAGGGACCACAGCCAGTCCAAAGGAATGCAATCCCGTACCTATGTTTGCACACTAAACAAGAAACAGGTAGGGAGTGCTCTGGTAATTTCCAGCTACTGTCACAGCATGTCTAGGCATCACAAAAACTCTCCTGGAAAGATGGAACTTTAGAGATGTCTTGAAGCACGTAGATGAGGATTCTTTTGCGCTCTGAAAATTACTCTACTGCAGCTGAACATCTGACTCGAATCTTCCTGCCCCATTGAGCTGACGATCCTGACTTTATGATGGCCACTCCTGCAGTGCTGTGAACCTCCTGAGTTACCCTGCTAGGACAGTAAATCTGCTGGAAAGCATAAATTGGGCACAAGGACTTAGATGGATGTTTTAAGGGGTTTTGAAGAGGTAAAAGACAAATAGAGGTGTTGCAGAAGATAAGGACCTGGAGGATACCTGAATTGATTTGAAGTGTTAGCAATTTGCAACAACTTTGTATTCATTATCAAGCTGTTGCCAGGGTTTAGGTTTTGTCTGGGATAAATGAGATGGCATCTTTTTCAGCCAGGTATTTTGATATAAATCCAGGGTAGCCTTTTGTTTTTTAGTAGAAGTGTATTTGTACGTATAATTTTTCATAACATAGGGTAATAAACTGGTAATATCAACAAAAACAAGAACAGAAGTAGGAGTAAAAATAGTAAATGAGGGAAGTTCCCCTATATTTATTTTCAGACATGTCCACTCTCCCACGCAAATGTTTCTAAGTCATGTCTAGTATTTCAAGTCAGAACAATAATACTTATCAAATCTAGAACGGTTTCCTTTACTTCTGTTTCCTTGCATTACCTCTGCTTACAGAATTTATAACCCAGTCACATCCAAATATCTGTTTTACAATCTATCCAAAATACAAAACTTTCTGATGCACCTGTTCTTCCATCTATTATGCATTATAAATTTTCTCTCTTACTCTATCATTTATTTTATTTTGGAAGCTTACCCACTGCTCAAGTGTTGTTTCTACAAAGTTAGAGCAATGAAAGAAATATTGAATAAAGGCTGTAATACAATTCTAAACATTTTAAATGAGTATTTCATCCAAAATCAAATCTACAGTTCTTATTGTATTTGGTTGCTGCACAGATTGCAAGACTCATGTTCTTTCCCAGCATAACATCAATAAGCTATTTTCTCCACCAGCTGCTCACACGTTTGGTTCGTTGTGACTATTAACTATAGAAATATCTCAGTATTGGATCTCACTGAGGAAAAGACTCGAAGCATCTTGATTTCTAGTAGTTATTGCTGGATATTTGCTGGTTAAAGGCATTCATAGTAATATCACGTTCTTTGCCAATCTCTAATATCTATAATTCAAACAAGTCCTGCAAACATTTTTATCTGTGTTCGTAAATATATGCATATATATCTGTGTGTAAATGTACTTGTGTGCATATATATATATATATATATATACATGTATAAACGTATTTTGATGTGTGTATTCCATTCAGTACTTAAAAAGTAAATTTTTTTTTATAATAATCCACATAGTACAAGGCTATGTCCAGGACAGAGTCACACTTACACAGGTTGTTCTATAAAGGGTCACTTGGCAAGCACAAAAAAACTCTTGGAAGCTGCTGTAACTGTTGATATTGCAGGGAATGTTACTGTGAAATGATGAGCCACACCTCAGTTTATTCAGTTCTGCCAGGTTCAATTGCTTTGAATACAGTGTGGCCAAGATATTACTTATGTGTGAGGAATTTCAGTTAAAGCGCCAGTATTATTGTTCAGGGTGAGTAATAGTGGCAGATACTGACTCCTAAATGCCCACTTTCCACACTGATGTTGCAGCCACATGCTTGTGGGGAGCTTTGCTTGCTGAACGTTTGAGTTTTTTCTCCTGGCAGTACTCTAGCAAGTCCAAAGGCTGAAATACTCTTTTCCCAGACAGAAAAAGTTTCCATGGACCAGAGCTATCATTTTTAAAGGCACTCTCCATATGACAACTCTAATTTCTCTTAAATTCCAAATGTTAATAGTTCCCCTTGGCTTCCTTATCTTTTTAGTGCACAAATGTATAAACCTAATTTTTTCCCAAGCCTACCAATCAAAGCAGCACTTATGATGTGGCATACATGGGTCTACTGAAATAGAAGAAAATGTTAAACCCTGGCGAAGTGTATGTTATCATAGAGTTTCCTACTAATTAAAGAGTTCTTTATGATGAATCTAAAACCACAAAGAAACTTGACTTTTGAGTGTGACATGACCAATAAAATAATCACAGGCAACAAAGAGAAAGAAACTTTCTGCTCACAGATAAATTTCCTTCCTTATTCTTAGGTTTTGTTTGTTTTCATCAGTCATTTCATGGGAAGCCTATAGGCAAGTAGAGGTATTAGGCAGAGCTGGTTACAGACTGAACTTTTGTCAAAGAATGAAATTTCTTACAATACATTTGGAAACTGGATCTGCTGAAACAAACACATTTGCATTTGTGAATGTTTGAGAGAAATCTAGACTTCCACCTTATGGAGGTGCCTTTTAGTTGNGTTTTAAAGAAGTCTCTTTGGCTATGCCTTTGTCAAAGAATGAAATTTCTTACAATACATTTGGAAACTGGATCTGCTGAAACAAACACATTTGCATTTGTGAATGTTTGAGAGAAATCTAGACTTCCACCTTATGGAGGTGCCTTTTAGTTGTCATCAGCTTATTGCTGAGAAACTCCTGAACCAGTAAGAACTGCAACAATCAAAAATAATTTTAGACTCTTTTCATCTAATAGGATTATTTTATAAAATAATACAATACTTTAAATATGCATTTTTTATTACCACATCTCACATATGCAAATTAATTTTCTGACTTTTAAAAAAACACCCTTTTCTCCCATGCTACAAGTGCAGTTTTACATATTGGAACAGATGGCGGTTTAGAGTGAAGATGTACTAAACTACTATAAAGGTATAGTTACTGGGATATTGTGTGGTGACAGATGTTAGTAACAGCTTATGAGTTTAGTGTTTTATATTTTCTTTTTTGTAGCTTTATAGTATATTTCATGCAGTTTGAAGAAAAATAATCCTATTTTCCTATAATTCCAATTTGTGCATTGAATTTTTGCTTCATAAAGATTCTTGGGTGTTCCTAAGTTTTCAACTACCCTATTATTTAAATTTGCCTTTGCTAATAAGCACTCGAGTACAGAAATAAAATCTAATAATATATGTTTCTATTTTGATTCCCCTAGAAAAAATGTGTTCAAAGGCAACAGTCAGAAGGGTTCCAATGAAGAGAAAAGTGTGAGAGGATGGAAATCTGTACCATGCTCAACAGACTTGAAGTCTGCCAGAGCATATGGGAAAGAGAATCCTTAACTGACAAATCTTTACTGAGAATGAACCTGTTAACCAAAGCAATTTAAATCCAGGCAGTGTTCACTGGAGTGCTCCAGCTGACCTCAGCCTTTTTCTGATAGCAGAGGGAAGCTTTTAAGGGATTTTCAAAACCAAGTGGAACTGAACCCATAAGTGCACAGGAAAATGATGCATTTCTTGCTGCTTATTTTTGCCTGAATCCAATTATGGCTACTCAACAGCCAGCTGTTGCCTCAAAATAGACTAAGCAGAGAAGTCTCTGCAGAAAAGTTGGAAAAATGAAAACCAGCTAGTTGTAAGAATGGATTAGAGTGGTGATTTTTGGATTTCTTTTTTTGCAGCTTTGTATTTTCCAGTCTAACCTAGGATTGCTAGATCACTCTGATCTAGACACCAAAATGGCATTGCCAACTGAGACTCTCTTGAGAGAATTCTTCAGGCAAGTAAGTGGATTACATCTCAAGCACTGTATTGTCTGCAGTTTTCAATTCAGCTAAGCTCTGGGAATTGCAGATAGCAGCTGAAAGAGCCCCCACTTTAAAGAGAAAGGTGTAAGTGTCTGAAGCGGGAAAGGATTTTTTGACTGTGAGATTTGCCCTGAGAAAATGAAGATGGGTTTTTAAGGAAAGGAAAACAAAGGAACTGTCTCAGAATCTTCGTGGACTGCAAATGGGAAGCAGACATTTAAGATTTTCTGTATAGGCATCATAGGATTTGACGGATTGAAGAGGAAGATCAGGTAATTTTGTGGGACTGAAAATAGCAAACACATTCGAATTTATGAGTAAAGTGTCAATGTGGAAAGAAACTATTTTTTTATAATATAAAGAATAGTCTTATAAAGAACAAAAGACCTAACAAAAATATGAGTGTGGAGTGACGAGAGATGATAGAATAAATGTAGGATAATTTTTTAATTAATGGGAGGACTGAGAATTAACATGCCTTTAAACATTATAAGTCACGGTAGCTTGTTGTCTTTGTGGACAGTTGATAAATATTTCATGTACTCAGAATCATGGAGAATATCTGTATTATGTTGTCATTTTACATGATAATTGTGTCTATAAAAGGCAAAACTCGAATGTAAACACAGGTTTAGGACTAAACACTAAACTACTAGAATTGTGTTTTGCTCTTATGTTAGTTGTAAGCTGACACTGACCAGCCTGATGGTATTATTGATATTGCTATTCATAGCACTCATAAACTCAGAAACTTATTCCTGTGTCTATTTTTCCTCAGGGGGACTGCAGCTTTGTTTTTTTAGTGAAGAACCAAGGAAGGACTGCAACAGAAAGTGTTTAGTGAAGATTTAGGCAAAACTTGAGCAGTTTAAAAAAGTATCAAGTTCTTATTTTCTTTCAAAATTATTACACAGCCTCCAGAGCTGGCACCCTGTCTGCAGTGCAGACTTGCAATTGCATTCTTGATTTGCAGTTTGCAAAAGAAGCCCTTTGGAGGTATCTTAATGGGCAGATTGCAATTCTAACTGTGTCCATGCTAAAAACTCATTAAGCGCCAGTAAATATGAGGGGAATAAAGGAAAGCAGAAAGATTAAAGGGGCAATTATGATCCAATAGAGGAAAGACGTATTTTCATTCACTTTGTAAACAAAATTGCAATTGCCCTTTGGGCACTTTTGTATCACTGGCAAATAACCAGTCTGCAAGGAGAGTACTTTATGCGTGAATACTGTAACTTGGTGGGCACTCAAACAGTGGGTAACATGCAGCAGGTATTAAATGGATAAATATGTGTAAGATTGTGTTTGGCTGGGCAAGAGACAGAAGCCTGGCAGAGGGGATCATGGTGACACAACATAGCAAGCTCTGTGCGTCTTGTTGGATTAAGGACTAGATTTGTGTCTTAGCCAATATAATGTCATGTTGAGTTATGTAAATCCCATCACAGAAATGCAAACACAATGCAGCAGCAGCATTCTTTGGCATGGGCTCTTCAGCTGTTTTCCTGAAACCAATTTGATGTCTTGCTACAGATTGTTTTTCCCTTGTGGCACAGCCACTCTGTTAGTTAAATTCAGTTCTTTTTTGCTGAATTATTGTGATGTAAACCCCACAGTTTAATAAATGCAATGTTTATTTTTCTTAAATGCAATACCTTAGGACAACTAGAAAGTTGATATCATAGTAAATGAAAATGATATTATGCTGTCGAGGAGGTAAGCAGCATTCAGCTAACAAATATTTCAAGTTTAAGGAAAAAAATCCTGACTGATAGTAGCATATAGGCATTCATATAATCAGACAGAGACCAAAAATACTGAAGACAAGTATTAACCAGTCACTGAGCTCACTAATACCATTCCTCAAACAGTCAAATATCATCTTATTTGCAGGCTCAGACTGGTTCAGAGCGCATGGAGAAAGAAAAGCAGCACATGGGCTTATTTCACCTCTTTCCATATGTGGATGGCAAGCAGGCAGAGCCAGCCAGATGATGGAAGATGACATGCCAGTCCTCATTTCTGTGTGAGGCAACAAAGGAGGAATTCTTCCAGGGGGAAGAAAAGGGGTGAGGGTCAGAGTAAGACAGCAGTTCAGAGTAACTGTGGGGGAGTGTAAATGTGTTCTTTGATGAGGTTTGCTATGACTTTCAATTTCTCCTTTGCCTAAGGCATGCTAATTATGGTTCTAATCTAGCCCTGAGAGCTGGAGCTGTAATACTAAAGATTCAGGCCTACTGCCCTGATAGTTTATACCAAACTCAAATATCACTTTAGGGGTGAAAGTTCAGACTTAAAGCACAGCTTTTGAATGCAAGCTTAAATGATGCCCTCAAAATAAAATGCCTGCAGGTGCCCTCTTTTCATTTTGTAATATGTTAATATTAAGCCTAATGTAGCTAACACATTAGGGAATTTTCCTTCACATCAGCTTTTTAGGGCCTCTGCTGCATATGGTAGTATTTTGAATATTATGAAAAAGGATTTTTTGAAAATATCAACTTTAAGCTGTGTGATACATCCAAAAAAGATTTAGGAAGCATCAAGATTCTAGCACACTGTTCTCAAATTATATACACTGGAGTTTATTTTCCTTCATAATATCTTTTAAGATAAACATGAGTGAGTGTAAAAAGTGAGCATAGCAGCATTTAGTTTGCTGGCGTTCTTTGATTTTATAGATCTTACATTTAGCTCTTTGTTCAGACGTATTGAATAGCTGTGTGTGGCATTTACAATTTCTCCCTCCAAACCCACTTCCACTTTATAGTAAGATAAAAATCAAAATGTTATTTTGTGAAAGTCAGCATTCCCTTTAGAGGGGTATAAGTATTTTGCAATGGCACTATAATTCTCATGTCTTAAATCTTCCTTTCAGAATATTTTGGTTTAGTAGGTTGGTTTGACACTAATCACATGTAACAGTTGTTTGCAAATGTGCAGCAATGCTGTCTGTTGAGATCTGTAAAAACACTAATAGCTTCCGGAGCTGTTTGCTGCAGGAACAGGAGCTTGGCTGCAGCTGTTGACAGTGATGAAAATGGGCATCAAGCTGAGACAGTCCAAGCTTGTCCTGATGTTAAAGGATTGTCCACCTTGAGAGCTAATTGGAATTAAAGGATTATCTCACCTAGAGAGCTAATTGGAATACTGGATCAATGACTTTGCTTTGAAGTCACTGGTTCAGGCCACAGGTGAGATGATTTGTCTTTCCTGTAGATATTGGTTCACATGAACCCTACACAATGTAATGACCCACCATAAAATAGTAATTTAGTCCCAATTCTACTTGTGTCAAGAGAGGTCTCATTTTTAGTTTATCAAAACAGTTTAAGGGTGTATTGACTTTATTTAGGAGATTATTAGAGCTTTATAAACAAACATTTGCACTCCCTTACTATGAAAACCCCTAGATATTTCTGAATACTTCATAACTTTAAAGATTGTGTGCACAGTAACATCTTCTCACTTCTTCAGTCTTTTGAGGTGAATGCATTCAAATAAAGACTGTCCCATGGATCTGAAGGTAGATTTTGTCCTTAGCTGTAATAGTTGCAAGATACATGGTATTGCCTCACTTAAGCCAACATGTCACTTAAATGACATTGCTAATTTTAAACGTATAAAGGACAACCAAACTAAATTTTCATTGTTTTAATATATTTTCAAAGTTTCTATTAAGTTTAACATCAGCCTGTGTGTAAAAATTTGTAATTCAGTCTGAAAATATAATGTGCACTAATTTTCAGGAAAACCCTCAAGCAATGAAAGCAAAACCAGAAAAAAAACTCAACATCCCTAAGTGTTTTGACTCCCACTAAGTATAGTAAACTTAAATGATGTACCTATCAATTAAAAGCAAGAATCAAATTCAGAGAGACAGTAGGCATTGTATATTGTACCTGTAGCTCTGAGGCCATCCAAACAATTTTTCCCTTCAGTGTCTGAAACCAAACAAAAAAAATCAAATTAATTTATTTTTTGGGGAATCAGTGTTATCAATTATATTTTGAGAATGACTACTCAAAACTTCAGGGGGCATTACAGATATCCTTAGTTCTTGATCTTTACTGTGGAAAAACACAACATAGGAGTTGAGCTGATGTTGAAAAAAGAGAGTCAGGCCTGAATATTTGCAGAGATAGGCATTCAAGAGACCTAAATAAGTTTTCAGGGGCTGTGAAATGCACCACCTGTGCTAAGTACAACCTACAGGATTGCCAGTGTTATAATTCAGATTTAGATTCCAAGATAAACTCCTAATTTAGAAGTTTGAAGTCTTTTGTTTGATTGTAGTTGAATTTCTATATACCTCTAATATAGCAACAGAGAGAAAAATAACAGAAATTAAGACCAGGACTATAAATTACAAAATATGACAGAATAAATTCATACAAACTATTGTAGAAAGAAAGCTTATTTCCCCCTTGTTGTTTTAATATAATTTGTTTTATAATGACACTTACAAAAGATAAGGAAATCCAGGGAAAAAAAGACGTCAAGAAATCTCTTTTGCCTATTTTATTAGAAATTGGGTATATTAGGATCTTTTTGTACAAACTTCTCAAAATTTTAGTTGACTTCTCAAGAAGAAATGTATTAAAAAATACAGACTGTAAAAATAAACAAAGATTTGTTTTCATAATATCAGTTCAACTTACATTATTCAAAAATTAAAATGGCCATTACACAAATGCAGGAAAAATAACAGTATTCAAGGACAGAAAAAGTAAAGATTGTCAATGTCACCAGCTTCACACATTTATGAAATATCACTGTTGGTTTTGGGTCATAAAAATGATAGCTTCACTCACAAAAGAGCAATGAATCATATATAGTAGGCTTGGGAAAAAATGAGCTTTCATCTACACTTTATTATTAACCAGAAAAGTTATTGCATTATCTTGGAAACCTACACTCCATCTGGAAGCTACTCCATGGTTGAAGGAACTATGGAGATGTGCTTCAGTGGAAGGAATACATTTATCTGAAAGCATCACACCTAATGTACGAGGCACTAAGCTTTGATTTCATGGTCTCGTGCAGACTGCACAAATATCTCTCAGTACAGCATTTACTAGGAAATGGCAGTCAGAAAGGGATGAGCAGGAACTAGATATCCTGTAATTTCAGAAGCGTACTGGCTGTATTTTAATTCACTCAGTTGTCTGGAAGTTTTACTCCTGATAGGATTAAATCCTTATTCTAAATAACAACATAATGACAACCTTCAATATTTACCTCAGAGTTGTCTTTGGTGAAGAGTGAATTTCATTTCCTTGAAAACAGTTGAATGCTCTAAAATCTAGATATTTAAATCTGTGCATGAATGAAGTAAGCTGTTTGAAGTTAACAGTCGAACAGGTTTAAAAAAAGTCAAACTAATTTGGGTCTAACGCATATATCATATTGATAGGCACTGAAGGCATTACTGAACTGAGAAAGGAGTTATTATCTGTTACTATCTGTGAGCGTGTACAAGATAATATTTTCACCCAACTCTCTCACAAACGCTGACCTTAGTTTTACTGTTTTGTCAAACTTTGGATGACTTTTCAGAAAATCCACACAAGCTCCCCTTTCACACATTTCAGACAAACATTTGGGAAACCACTTCTCACGAAGCTATAATACATTGACTTCCCCATCTCTTCCACCAGAAACAAAGGATTCATCTATATAGAAAATGGAGGTAACTAGAATGGGCTTATCCAAACACCTAAACTTTGAAAAATTTGCATGTAACCAAAAAAAAATCTTAAAAATGGGAAATGCTGCTGTGAAGTGCCTTGCCTTATTTATTTATTGTGGGTACTGCACAAATTTAGCAGAGTAAAGGCATACAGAAGCATTTTAGGACCAAAATCACTACTGTGGGCTTGGCATGGTTCTAGTTCAGGATATACAGATCCATACTCTATACCCCTTTTGTTCAAACAAATGAAGGAGGTCATTAATTCTTTGTGCAGAACAGTTACTAAAGTGGATAAAATGTGCATTTAGTGCCTGGATCACTCGATTGTTAACTAAAAATGAGTCAGAAGACAAAGTTATTCTTATATCCTTTTTCTAGAAGTAAAAGCTAGATAGCTTCCAGAAATAATATATAGCCAAAATAACACATTGCTAAAACCTTGCTGTTGAAAGATGCTGTAACAAAGCAATTAAGGGTTGGTGACACCACTGGCACAGGTCCAGTATTCACCAATCTTGTGATATATCCTTTTAAAAACTGTGCCACACATTTCTTTAAACTCAGAGAAATGTTGCTTGGATTACCTATAATAATATAATGTGATTTTTCTCAGCAGCCTGGGAAAGAGGTTGAATTTGAATCTGTGGTCTTTATCTTACTTTCAGGTCAGCATTTTTCCTCTGAGTTGAAAGGGATGAGTCTTACTGCTCTGCCTTCCTGAAGAACAAATTCCATGTAGAGCCTAGGATAAATTCTGTAGAGGTACAGTATACAAAAATACTAAAACATAGAATTCAAGGTTGTGACTATTATCCTTCTAATTATTTTGCTCAGAAAAATAAAAGTAGTAAAATTTCAGCAAATGCCATTTCCTGTTAAAAAAAAGTCCTATTGAATAAGTCAGTTAATTGCGACTGTGATAATTTAAATTTTTCCTGCCAAATGTGTTGGAAGGTATTTTTCTGGTCTTTTCGTGGCGTCTCTTTGGAATTTATCTTAAGAAAAACATAGTCATTGTTGCACTTGTATTTGGAAAATAACATCTTCGCTGTCATTGAAAAGTCACAAATGGGTGGCAACTTGTTCTGTCATAAGATTGTATCTGGTTTCCTGCTACTAAAATTGTGATTTAGTAACTTAGTCTATCTGAATTGACTGCATCTAGTTAAAGATGGGCAATAGCTTTTAGTCAAATGCACACACTTCCTACAAAGGTTTTGTTGTCATATATTCTTCTCTGTTTTTTCTATAAACATATGGTTACATCCTGCAATGTGTTGACTGTCACTTGGAATCGACATCTTTATAGGTTGTGCCAGCCATAAGATTTCTGAAAACTAGTGTTTCAGCTTTTATTAACATCACACAGGAGCACTGAAAATGTGTTTAGGGAAAATTATGGTATGAAAAGTGTTTCAGTATAAAAATTTAGGTATGAAAAGTGTTAAATCTTACTAGAAACATTTACTAAGAAAAAGATAATAGGTATAGTGAATCTTCTAAATGAAAAAAACCCCAAAAAGGTAAAACACTGTATCCTAAAATGCTATTGACTTTGTACAAATTTAGCAATTTCTTAATTTAAGGCAAGACTATACTTTCATATGCCAGACTAACAGAACAAATCGACAAATACAGATTCTACACAGTCTTGAACGAATGGATTATTTTAAAAAACACAAAATTCTTGGTGTTAAAGGTATTAAATTATATAATGGTTACAGTGAAAAGATTGATATAGATCAGCTTTGTCTCTGCTTTCCTTAGTCTTTCATAATACCATGATTTTAGTTTTATTTTCTAGTAAATACAGAGAATGACACAAGTGTAATAGGTGGATTAAGTCTACTGGAAACTTTGTCAGCTATGTTTCAGAAGTAGAAAATAGAAATAAATAATGTCAAGAGCGTATCACCATAACCATAATATCATCATTACTTTCTGGAATTTTTTTTGATAATATTTTCTGACGTTATAATACCATGATTTATATATTACGTGAAGTAAGGCAAATAAGTAAAGAATGGCAGAGAGTGAATCTAAGTTTACTTAATACTCAAAAAATCTGTGAAATGAAATAAACACAAAAATATAGAAATCCTATTATGCTAGCACCAGCCCATTATTTTTATTTTATTATTTTAAATAATATAGGTTACTTGGACTATAGTCTCCAACCATGTAAGAACTGAGGGCAAAATTACAGAAAAATTATCAAGCAAACAAAGGAAGACGCCTTTAACTTTAAAAAGGAAAATTAAGAGCTAGGAAGCAGAAATCAATGTTCCAGCTCTCTCTGTGTACATAAGCATCAAAGCTAATTAATTATAATCAACTTTAATTTATATTGAATTCCTATTATTATTATTGTTATTAATAATAACCATAATACATATTTTTTGAGTCAAATTAACATAATGCTCATATGTGAATAAACTCAAGAGGGCAATAGAGAAAATGCCAAGAGAATTGTAAAGTTTCATTATTTTCTTTCCAAAGCTAGGCAATAAATTTCAAACATTGGCACTTTGAAAGGTTCTAGCTGTGTTCATTTGTTTTGCTCTATTTTTGACAGCAAATGTCAGTCCCATGCTTGCTGCCTTTTGAATGCAAAATACTGCTTTATAATTTCTGTTGTGAGGCCCCTTACAGCTGAAATAACTTAATAAATACTCACTTGTAGATATTATTTTAATAACTAGAGTACATGGCTTGTGTTCTTTCACACAGTCCCTGCAACAGACAGTGAACCCAAACAATCAGCATTTAATTTAGACAGCTTCCCCTTCACCACTGTGATGGACACATGGAGGAATTGACAAAGTTATTATCATTTCTACTTTTAAAGTACCATTGAAGGCATCTCAGCCTAAACTGGGTTTAGGAATAGCCTTAGTGTAAAGGCTTACAGAAGTAACCTGTATGGTAGGTAAGAGTGCTATATGAAAGAGGGGCTCATCTCTTACATTTGGGAGAGAACCCACTAATTTCATTACTGAATTAATCAGAAGTGTCCCCTCATCTTACCCTGTGCTATTTTTTCAGTCTTGGCTTAGTCTGATGTTTTGTTTGGTGTGTGAATTGCCAGCTAGCATAGTGTGAAAACAGAGTAACACTACAAATATTTTACCAAAGTTGGTTTTTTTTTCTTATAAGCAAGTGTTCATTGCAGTTCTTTCTGTAGCCTTTCTGCCCACTGTTGGGATAGTTCCTGTTTCCATGTCACTCGGAGTCCAACAGCTCTTTTTGTTGACATACGTACAAGAGCAGCAGTGATGAAAAGATCCAGTGGTTGTAGACAGGATTATACATTATTAGAGTTCCTGCTAATTTTTTTTAAGATTAGGACTTACTTATGTTACCTAAATACTGCACCATGCTTTCTGTAATCATTGAAATGGGTCTCAGGTAAATGCTATCATTTGTGTAATACATAGGGCTCAGTAAGTAACATGTATGTAATTGAATGGAAGTGCTCAAAGGAGAAAGCCTTGAGTTACTTTAGGACAGCTGCCATTATATTGCACTGTGAAAAAATAAGAAATGTCATTTCCCTGGGAGCCATTAAAGGGTCCTTAGCTCTCACCATAGGTGGGAGTTGGGGATGATGTAAGTGCTATATTAAGTAAGACAAGGATTCTAAACTGTGACTTTGGTAACAGGAAAATAGAGCGCATTCCGGTAAAATTCAAGATAGACAATTACTGTGAATCTGCAAAGTAGTTTTAACACAATAGCTATTAGATTAATGCGTGAAAAGTGTGGTAGTTCATTCTTTCGGCTTCCACTGAACCAAGGCAAAGTCTACGGCCAGTGTTAGGATTATGGTTAGGAGTAAGTAGACTAAAACAGGAACAATACCCAGGCATGATTGAACCTTGTCTTAGACCTCACCTAGATACAGCAGTAGAATGTCTAAACTAGACACTGTGGCATGGCATTGAGACTGATGTAAGGAAATATACTCCTAAATGCATTTAGCATAGCATTCTTCACATTTCTCAAGGAAATAAGGAATTTGGCTTTTCCTCTGTATTCAATTTTATTTTGAAGTTAAAGTGTTCGTGTTTGTTAGAATATTCGAAGTGTAAGTAGGTGTAACATAGCTCAGAAACCATCAGATTAGTCAGTGTGTGAATTCCAAATCCTATTTGAGGGATTATGCTTGAATTCTTTGTCTGTTGTCAAATGGGAGCAATCAACTGACACTATGGACACCAAGTTATTGTAGTCACTAGTTTTCTTGGGGAGAAACTTGATGTATAGCTTCTCAGTCTAGGGTAGATTTTGGGTCTACTCCTTGAAATACCTGTCTTTTCGGAGGGTTCCCCACCAAATCCAAACCACTTGGAGTGTTCATAAACGTTGGGATCTGTACTACACGGATTATGCTTTGAAAGGGCCAGGCAGCCCGTGTGCCAGGCAGAGCTTTGACCCATCCCATGAATCAACAGGGCACACGGCAGGGTCATAGCTGGCAGTCCTGCACTTGCTACATTGACTGCAGAAAATCTTAGTCACAGGGTTTCTATACTGTTGTATGTCCATGTCCTATGGCAAGTAGAGGCCCGGGCACCATCCCCCAAAGGAAATGCATCCTGTCTGTCAAATGCTTTCAGCTCTCCTCAGGGCACTTATCGCTCACTGTGAAAGAGGACCCAATACAATGGCATATGACTTAAGAGGATTTCTCTGAGCTTCAGACTGGAATGAAGGGTTCTGCTCCTTTGATGAGGCTTTCAACCTGCGACTTTAAGCTTGCAAAGCCTGTACTAGCACCCTCACCTTCTCCCCATGCTATGAGTGTGCTTCAGGGAGAGCTAATCCACATTCTCATTCCATGAATTTAAAACTAAGGGGGCTCGCAGCAAGCATTAAACTTTATCTTAGGTAGTCAATAGTAAAGGAGCATCCATATGTCACTCTGGTTTCAAAAGTAGATAAGGCACTCAGCTGCATTCTTTAATGCAAATCCCTCTAAAACCTTATATGCTATTAGTAGTCTGCTAGTTATTTGATGAAAGAGAAAATTAACTTTTCAAAGAGCTAGGCAAAAAATAGAACTGAGTCTATTACGCCAACCAATCCAATATTCTGCACAATGAGATAGTGTTTCTTTCTGCTCATTATGCCTAGCGAAAGCAATCAACAGAAGCCTGAAATGATAATTGTACAAAAATGCGATCTGATTAAAAGTAGAGATGGGCAGGTATTGGAAATAACCCACCTATCTCTCAAAGAAAATGCGAAGTCTCTGTGGAACAAGTATGGATTGTTTTAGCTCGGCACTGCAGGCTTGGTTTTCTTTCTAGATAAATTTGCCCTGTGTTAAGACAACTGTGCTCATAATGGACATGTGTCAGTTTAAAATGGAAGTAAAAAACATAAGAATTAAAGCCGTAATACTCATTCAATTTAATGACTAGTATGTGCATTAATGTTGTGATCTCTTTGTCACTTATTTTACCCCAAAGCATTCAGGAAGCTACAGTAAATCATTACCTAATTCTGGGTCACACCAAGGTTAATTAGAGCATATGAAAATGGTACTGGATTTGCCCATAAATTCTTAACAAAGTCACCGTTATTAACCATAAAATTACTAGATAACACAAAACTGTGACATTCAGGAACTTAAATTATATTTGCATTAAGTAAGGAGAAAAAAGATATTTCAGATACTGTTATTTGAGAATTGCTGGTGAGTTGGGAACTGTCAGGGAAAATGCTCCTTTAAAAATAAATTGGAATAAGTGGGAAAGTGTAAGTGTGAGACACTTGTGTGTACTTTTTCACATACCCACAAGCAGGCTGGGGGCTCAGCATGTTCAAGATTAATTTGATAAATAGCAGCTCCTTTTTCAGAACATGCTGCATTGAATCTGCTGAATATGAGGAGGGATGAAGGGAAAAATTATCAGAGGGAAAAAACAACAGGGTAGATCTAAAATGTACCCAACTCCCATCTTTCATAATGCAAGATGATTTATGTACACTCCATCTAAACCGAAATGCATCTCTCTTCCAGCATACTAACTGCATTTGGAAATGATTTTTATGTTCATATCCTTTTTAAATCCTAGTTGAGCCTGCATCTCTTTCTTCCTCTCTGCTTCATGCAAAGCAGATATTTTAGTTCTTGGATTTCTACTGCCTTATCCCCACATTGCACAGGGAGTAAATTCCAGTTTGCTTTCAAAAGAGGGGGAAAGACCTGGGCTGAGGGTCTTCATGAAGGCAGCTGAGTTCTACACCTATTGGTGATGGTCATTCTGGGACTGACCCATCCCCTGTCTCGATGTAAGAGAAAAGTGATACTGCTGGTATACAGAAAGGATACAACCCAGATCCCCTCTTTGCTGTGTCATCTCTGCAGGGCTGGAGAGGAGACCTGATTTAATACTGGCAGTAGAGAATAGACACTTTTTTGAAAATATTTGTCTGAGAGAGGAGATAGCATTAGCTCACTGCAGAGTATACCTGAGCTGTAATATAACCAAGACAACCGTGACCACAAGTGTGTGATTGCTTTTTTGCAAGCAAAGAGTGTGTAATGGAAAGTATTCAGCTGAATCTCAGCTTTAGGAAAACAGAAACTCAAAGTGAAGATGTTTCTGTTAAAGAGAAGAAAAATTGGAAAATGCTACTTATGAAGGTAAAGAGACTGAACTGCTTAGTTAAAAAAAAGAAAAAGGACAATTTTCATTACATATCTTATATTTTGGAGGAAGTCCTGTGGAAGGCACAAATACCATGAGACTTCTCATTATGTAGGGTTATTTACACCAAATGAGACAAGATCTGTACATAATTACTCAGATACAAAAGGGCTTCTGTAATCTATAAGCTGCTAATAATTTCCATGAAGCCACAACCCTTAATAATATTTAAGTAAAGAGAGTGGTCGAGGAAAGCTGTGAACATAACTATAGTGGCAATAAACAGTAGAAATATTCCACAGCAAACCACCTTATCAGTGAACCAGCTGGAAGAATGGGCATAAAATCTAGATAAAGATGACAAGATGGGTTTCAAAGCTAAAGATGACAGAAAAATAGATAAAACCACTGTTTTCAGACAGCCTTGGGGCAAGCAGAGATTTACCTGTGCAGACACTTCACATACTTAACATACCCAAGGTCTCACAGTCTACTGGAAGGGCTGGTTTTGATGTACAGCTTTCTACCATCCCCACCTAACAGCTTCCCATCACAGTATCAGCCAAAATAACAGAGGTTGTAATCATGAGAGGTGTTCTACAGAGTCAGACTAATGGTCTGCCAGTGGTCCAACCTGATTTTCTGTCTTTGACAGAATAAGATAATGATAGTGATGCTATTTAGAAAGGATATACAAGTCATGTAACTACCTATCCTGAATGAAGGTGCTTCTTTTGATCTGTTTTGAACTGATCTCCTGCCAATAGTTCTTTTATTTTGGGATTTGGAAAGCAGCGGTTCTGTCTTCTCTTTATCAAGCCATTCAGAGGAAATGGCTGCTGTGCCTATAGAAAGGCAGTCAGCTGGTGACAAACAGCCCAAGTAGTAATGCCAGGCTTGCTCTACATACCCAGCATTTCTGCTTTGTTATGTGCAGGAAGTGGTATAGTCTCAGAAATTTCACGTAAATTTAATTTCCTTGGACTCTGACTCATGCTTATAGCCACAGTGATGCCCATCTCAACATTTTCTCACACAGTCACTACTATTCTTCTTCAGCTTTTATCCCAAGTATGTTCATGATTATTAATACAAGTAAATAAACATTATTATTAATAAAATTAATTTATTAATGTTTCTATACATTTAAAAATGTTAACAGGCACACTAGAATTACTTTCTAGCATTTTTATTTACTGCTGTCCATTGAAATCTGGCCTTTGGAGCAGCCGCTTAAACCTGACGTGTACAAAATATGGGAATTGGACTTAGGAGAGAGAAGACAACAGAGTGGGAAAGGGATGCCAGTGGTACAAAATAAATGCTGTTCCTTACAAAACTGCAGGAACTAAGGAATGTTTCCCATAAATATTTATTGAGGACCAAAATTGTGCCGTACTTCTGCCACAAGGGACTTGTATTCTAAAAGCGATGTAGAACGAGAAAGCTTCTATGCATTTTTCTGCCTTTCTCTTTCAGACCGTACATACTCACTATGACATCCATTTGCTGCAATACACTTAATTTAAATATTTGACTGCTTCATCTGCATGAATCTCAATTATCCATCTTCTCTGTGATGACTTGCCTCGTTCCAATTCTTCTAAAGGAGCTATAATTTTAAGAAAGAAATAAATGGAGGGGGAAAAAATGTAAATTAAGGTTCTAGGGTCCCAAATGGCAGACGAATCCTGATTTGACGTTCAGGATTGACAATAATCTTACACAGGTTGTAATTTTAAAACCGTGCAGATTATGGCCCTTTTGCCCTTAGAGGTGAGGATTTTTGTGTCACAGTAAG
Organism: Ifrita kowaldi; assembly: GCA_013398055.1. NCBI lineage: Eukaryota > Metazoa > Chordata > Aves > Passeriformes > Cinclosomatidae > Ifrita > Ifrita kowaldi. The sequence goes on along the minus strand of VZRS01010166.1, from coordinate 402,256 downwards.
TAAGACAGAGTCCTGTCTAAGCTGCAATACATGCCTGTGTTTGGTACTGAGATGTTGTCTATTCTACTCTCAGTACTACGTCATGCCTACCATCCCAATTGTACCTGATGCCTTGAGACAAAGAAACATGCAAGGAGGTAGAAAACTTACTGTAAAACGGTTTTGAGGTTTCCAAAAGAGATAAGAACTTCACAGGCTGAAAGACTGTACATATTTTTGTGCATTTCCCCTCCAAATATTTTGCTGAATAAACCCCTCAGATTTAATGTGTATTTTAATTTGTATTAATTTTATGTGACTTATAGCTCTCTTTCAGTGTGAGACCTGCTAAAATAAACCAACAGTAATTATTTCTCCTCTTTTTTAAAAATGAAAGAAGTGGAGAAAAGAAATCTCAGAATTTTTGTTAGAGAAAAAAATATTCACTATAAAGAGCATAGAAGAGCCCATAGAACAGCCTGAAGAACAGCCTGCTGCAGCTAATGCAAAACCAAAGCAATTTTAAGTCACCCCTTCTTATGCAAGATGCTGTGCCCCATTACATGATACTCTAGAACTGGGAAAGTGGATAAATAAACAATTAAACATCTCCCTAAGTAATCCCTTCCCATATATATCGTCATATCAGTATAGAAGTACAAAACATACAGTTCAAATTTTCATGCACAATGTTCTGGTCAAGCTCCTTAGCACTCTTAAATTTTCATTTATTCTAATTTTCAGTGTGTGTCCACAAGTAGACAGATTCTAAACCCATGACATGTTTTGGTAAAATAAGCATTTTCCAAGTCGCCACTGGATGCTTCAGAAAAATATACTATGATGTGTCTTTTTTTTTTCTGTAGAAAACTGAGGGATACAGCTTCCTACAGAGAGCTGCATTTTAATGTCACAGAGGTAGCCAGCTGACAGCAAGGTCACGAACAGCCATTCCAACTTGCTAGGCCAGTTGCCAGCTGCAGCAGATTTGTCTTTCATGGGATTAATGTTCTACAATCACTTGTACCCAAAGCAGGTAATTGAAAAGATTTTTGGGTTTTTTTAACAATTATTTTGGCAACATGGATTCCTATCCTAGTTTTGTCAGGCTTGTATACTATAAACATTTTATTTTTGTATAACACAGCCAGGATTAGGTGAAAGTAAAATAAGTTTCTATGGCATTAAATCACAAATGGCCTTTGCTCAAAAAGCTGTGTAAACATTTCAACAGAAATGTTTCCCATGTAGGAATGGCACAGAAACAATGCATGGATTAATGTGCTGTGTACTATCTCTCTTGCCAAAGAAGTTGGGGAAAGGTGATAAAAAGGGCAAACTTGGTTACTTTTCTGGTTATAGTTCTGATTGATACAGATTAATATACATGTTAAGGTATTCAGGCTACTTTGAGACAGCATTGCCTCAGGAATGCTGCAAAAGTGTACTTTATTTAGGCAGCATCCTTGAGCTGCTCCCTGTACAATGAAAAAGTATCAGAAAATCTGCATGTGTAGGCTGCATATTCTGAAAAATCTTGATTGTACTGTCTCTTCACTGACCACTCAAAGTCGAAAATAGCATATGCAAAATCTTATTTTGAGTACTTGGGAAACAGAGTTAAAATCATATAGTCTTAGCAATTACTGTCAAAGTCTTGTCATTTTGAAAGATTAGAGATGTTAAATACTTGCTTAAATTTAAAAATGAAAAAATAGAATTTGACAATAAAAAAAAGGTATTTCAAAGTAGGTCCTATGAAAACAAATAAAAAGAACACAGTGGCAAGAACAACAGTAATTGGGTTTTCTACCTTCTTTCTTTGCTATGAGGAGGTCCTGAGAGATTTAACACGCACTGACTAAGTCTCAAGGAGAAATCAAGGAGAAAACGTGAGTATTTCCTGGCTAAAGGTAGAATTTTGTTCTCCAGCTGCATGGTTTAGAGAGAGGAAGAGAACTGGGAGGACAGGGCGGGTGATATACAAGCTGTGGGCTTTACAGTTAATCTGTCATCTTGAACTTTCTGTTTTCTACTCTAGCAATATGTGTGCTCCCGAAACCCATGTACACAATATTGTTCAGCTTCAGCTGTTCAGCTTCAGAAGAGGTGATTATTACAAATAATGTGTGTAAAACCCTTTTGTTTATTATTTTCCTTTTCTTATCCAGATCACTTTTGATGTGGTTTTGTTTTTTTTTAAAATTCTGCAGTTCATTACAACATAAAGTCTGATTCTGGTTTCCTTGCACTATTGTAAATTGGAATTAGTAACATAAAATAATTTGAGTCTACAGGAAAATTCTGCAGATGAGATTAGCTACTGCGATCAGAGCTACAAATGTATGGAGAGAAGCTTGTACAGATATGACAAGATTTAAGTCAATAAAACAGTGTGACACAGACTGGCTGAGGGAGAATAAAACCAAGGACATTTTTGAATCCCAGTAAGCCCTATCATGGCAGTAGGAAAATCCTGAAAAAGCAAACAGAACCAGACACTAGCTAAGTCAAACTGGGAAGCCTCAGGTCACCTTATCCAGGGGCAGTCAACTAATGTACTGCACGGTGACAAGCAGTAAGGCTGTCAGTCTTCTTGATGTGCTGCTGAAAATAGCCACTCATGCAAAAACTGAATGTCCAAAGATCAGTCAGTGTGATGAAAATTTGAGAACCTAAAATTATTTGGAAATATGCCAACGGGTATCAGTGCCACTCACATGAATGCATTTGTTATCCAGTGCTGACAGATCAGGAATACACAGGGTAGAGGACCTAGGGCACTCTGCATGTCCCGAAAGTGAATTGAATCACAGGGAGAAGCACAGAAATTGTTGATAAAATATGGCTTAATGATCAAAAATCCATGTGAAGAAATACCTGTGGTCATATTCTCTTCGTTGTATAAACATTCGTCATCACAGTCAGAAATCATTTCCAGAAGAGAAGAAATGAAGAAGGAATTGAGGAAGGTATTTTTGTATTTGCTGTCAAGACAGAGGTGTGTCATGGGAGAAGGGAATAAGAATGTGAGGACTTCATCTTACTTCCTGTGTCAGTGTTGCCTCTGAGGAACTGCTGAATTTTCACTGAGATCATAGACAAGCTGTGCTAAAGACTGACCCTTCTTTGATTCCTATGAACGGTTTCCACCATTTAATTTAAATGTAAAGTTCAAAATTTAAAAAAAATGGGTTTTTTGTGACAAAAATTACATTGTTAAGACTGAAAGAGGTACAGCTAGGCCAGGAAATGCAAAATGTTATCTTAGACTCATGCAAGTGGTTGTGTGGTAAATGTAGGGTTTTGTCTTTTCTCCTGATTTCCAGGCCTGACCCTCTCTCGTGTATTATATTTGCTGGTTCTTTATCTGTAGATACAACAGATCTGTTGTTATGATGGAGGCAGGTAAGACGCCTTGATAGAGGATTCCTGATTTTTCTCTGCTTTTCTGATTAGATTTTTTTAAGGCATTTTTTATGATAGTGTGTCTTTTAAATGAGTATGTCTATTGTATATAGTTAGAAGTGATGGTTATAAAAGGAAAGTTATTATATTTCATGAAGTAACAGTAGTTTGACCTTAATTAGAGATTTTATTTTTTTGCTATGAGTGATTTATAATGAAAACTGGAAATTATAATCTCATTTTCCCAAAGTATTTGATTTATGAAAGTAGATCTGCAAGGTTCCAACTAATAGTTTATGGTGTGTGATCAATTATTTACTCAGTTTTCTATTTACCCTGAATGTTTAATTGCGTTTTCATAAATTTCTATATACTGATTCCGCTGACTGTAATTGGTTCCTTCACTTTTTAATGATCCAAAATTAGTTGCATAGATCTAAAATGGATCTAGGAGAGCTCTTCATTGCCTTTATCTTTGCACACTCTCAGATATAATATCTCAATCTATTAAAATGGTAATTTAATTTTTCGACTAAACACAGATGGAATGCTATACTGGGAAATGGAGGACAATAAAATATGGAACAAATGGATAAACTTCTATGTAAGGTAGGAGGCTGGAATTCTCCTTGAATGGTGCTCATTCACTCATTTTCGGCTGGATTTGGTGCCTTGCAGTGACAACACTGGTGAATATTTCTTGAGTTACTGAAAATTAAACTGCAGTGAAAGGAGTCCTTAATAGGGCTCTTCTCATAAGAATATTGAATTTATGTTAAAAGGAGGAATGAATCTATATTAGGAGAAAATTATGTGAACTAGCTACAAGCTGAAACTTCAAATGTGTTTGTTAAATTACTTCTCAAACTTGGCATGAAAAATTCTAGCTCCACATTTTAACTTCTTTTACAAGGAATCCTCAGGAATATACATAAAATATTTGAAATATAAGATCTTTACTTTTTAAACACTTTATATCTTTACATTATAAGAAATTGAAATAGTAGAAAAGGATTTCATTTTTGTACATAATGAACAGGAGAAGAAAATACTTTTAGTGCCAAATGCAACATTTATAATTATAAAATGTCTTTAAATTGGAAGACAATCATTATATGTCCATATTGAGATATCCCAACAACTAACGACTAAAATACTGAGTATGATGTTTTCTTTTCTCATAACCATGAGAATGAGAGGCATGTATATGCCTCTAAAATGAATTTCAACAGTTTATCATGAACATTTTTGATGACAATCTTCACAGTTCCTTAAAACCACGAAACACTGAAAAACAGTGAATTTCCTAGTCATAAACAAATTATCATGTTCTGATTAATTATAGTATCAAGATGACATTACTATGCAATTGTATGTTATATTAAAGTTGATCAACTCAGGAAAGCCTTTTGTTTCATAATTAGGTAGGTAGCCTGCTAACTGTTTAGAAAAAAAATATGCTAAAGAATCAGGTGCTGTAAACTCCTGTATGTGTTCTGGACATTTGCTGCAGTTATCACAGCTCTGGGAACCCACCAATGGTCTGGAGTTGGACATGACAGTGGAATCAGACCTTCCACAGGGTTCTATTTTCTACCTTGTTGCACAGTGCACATCAGGAACACAGGCTGATGGTGTTGAAAGAGTTGAACTATACACAGAGTGATGTAAAGTTCTAAGACAGATTTACATCCATTAGCTAAGGTGGGTCATAAATCTCCTCATTTCAACTCTACTGGGACTTCATGACTGAAATTCAAATGATGAAAAATACAGCTTTTCAGCTGGTTATGCTGACTGAACCTGCTGGAGGAACTAAGTTTACTCTTGCATCATTTATGCACTTTAAAATGCAGACTATATCTGCAACTGATAATCTCAAAAGAGAGGGGGTTTTTTTGGTTAATTATTTTTTAATTTTAAAAATATACATTGCATTTACATCCGGGAGAATATGACCTTTGAATTATGAATATCAAGATAGAAATGACAACTAATTACATTAACCTAAGCTATTTCTAAATATATTTAAATCAAAAAATAAATAAAAACATGCTTTACTGAAAATCAAGATGAAAGAATGCTGTGTCTCAGCTAAGACATCAAAGCCTTGAAAGAGCTTGGAGAAGAAATGGTGTGCTAATTCTTATCGAAAGCAAAAGTATTCCTAAGGGAGGCTCTTCTGCACCATATGTCTTTGACATAAACTGGCAATAAAAGAGAAAACTACTGCTGAGAATTTCCATGTGAGAAATGCAGCTGAAATGCTTCTTCCTTTTCAAACAATTTGACCTCATTGGAGATTTTATACATCCTTATTTTGAGGTTCATATAATCTGTTGAATTGAGCTTGGCACTATTCACAGTGTTAGAAGAAATGGAATACATTCGGAAGTAAGCTATAACAATTAGATTATAGCATTACTAACTGGAAGGGAACCATCAGCAGAGTTCACTTGGAGTTTATTTGGCATATATCTAAATGCAGGACTCAGGAGTATTGTGGTAGGTTCCCAGATCTGGGTCCATGTGTTTTGGTCTGTTACGTGCAGATGTGGCACTTAGGGACACAGTTTAATTGTGGGCTTGGCAGTGAGGTTTATGGTTGGACTCAGTGATCTTAAAGATCTTTTCTCAGCTGAATGATACCATGATTCTATATACATCTTAACTCCACACCACAATTAGACAGGCAACCACTCTTATTCAGTACTAAGGTTACAATTTGAAAGATACAAATGGTTTGGGGTCTTTTCCAGGCCCATCCCATAGTTTGAAAGACATACAAGGCATGCTCTAGCGAGGATGCTTCTCTCAGTGTTTCTGTTGGACGTACCCAGACACTGGGATTTTGTCCTCCAGTATACAGTGAAGATTGCCCCAATTTGTTGTTGATGGTATGATGCAAGAAATCCTTTTCTAGGGAACGCTTACTGCTCTCTGTCAGAAAATGCACCTAGAAAATAACTTGCAATAAATGCAGTAAACAAGAAGATGTATGAAGTAAAGATTTTTGCCAAAACTACAGAGCTGTAAATGGTAGAATTTTAACAGTTGAATCTGTACCACACAGTTAAATTATTACATTTCTCCTCTAAGATCTCTCCTCTTTACGTGTCTCTTCTATGTAAGTTTTATTACAACACCTATTACCAATTATTAACGGTTTAGGATTGGGTTAGAACGGGAACATTGGCCATATGCATTTGCAGGTGAAGGAAACAACAAATGATAGATCTAAGGAAGAGCTGTATCTCATTTCCAATTTCTGTGTGAAAAGTACAGAGCAATTCTATTTTTAACTATATGTTTGCATGTTAATGTAATGGAAATCTAGGTAAAATTCTCATCATTGTACTATTTCTGCTGTAAACACTCTAAGTCACTCGGTAAAATACAAAATCTTCATTGTTTCAGGGACCTAAAGACAATTTTTCCTCCCATCCCAACAGAGAAATTCCATGACCAATTTTGTTTATACTCTCACTTTCACCCACTGAAACTTGAATTAATTTTTGCATAGTAGAATAACTTGGAGAGAATCAGCTTATTCCTTCTCTCTTAGTAATCAGCCCATAGCCTTCCACTAAGGGTGCTCATCTTAGATATAAGATGAGTACTGGAACTCAAACATACAGGCAGTAGCCACGAGGTTTCTCTGTCTAGTCAGGCTTGATTTTAGAAGGAAATGGCAGTTTTAACTTTATTTTGCCTGGAGTTGATCCTGATGGGCATTCGTTGACAGCGTCTATCATACTGACCTCCTTAGAGTATGTAAGCATTCCTTAGCTTAATTTATAAGAATTCAGGGATGGAGTGATCAGAAATATATGTATATATTTACTGATTTACAGTAGTTCTGCTCAGTAAATGAGCTATAAGAGTATAACATATTTGTTTAAAATTTACAAATGCTTAATTTGCATATATTTAGGAAAGTGTACAATTTGAGGGCTGTAAAGGAAGCTGCTGACTGCTTAGGGCATCTAAAAATATACAGTCTTTTTTTTTTTTAATGGATTTCAAAATACAGAATTTACCACTGAGCCCATGTATTTACAGGTGCCAAATCCTTCCTTTAAAGAAAGATATATAGTAACTGTATAATGGAAGAGATGAACAAAATAAAAAACCTCTTCCTCAGCTTTTTCTTTCCTATACCTCCTTTACGATTCTATTTTTAAAAATGGTACTATGGAAGTCTTCTTGTAGCATTTCTCAAAGCTGTAATCCTGAATTTTTATACTATAATGATATAGAAAGATACATATACCTTGTTTCTCAAGTCATTATATTTCAGATGAGAAAATTGCTAAGTAAATGGATGTGTTATTCCTATACAATTTTGATATTTGAGCAATATTCACTGGGCTAAAATCTCTATTTCTCAGACCAGCTCTCTAATACCTTATATGATGATTTGCAGGGAAAGCCACAGTGTCTCAAGTAAACTATGAAATTTAATTTTTAGATGAAAAGGTTAAGGATTTGTTACTTCTCTTCAGGGAAAAAAAAAGGCAAAGCAGAACAATTTAGTAACAATTTATTTTTTGCTAGAAAGAAAAATATAGTTGTTGAGCACTAGTATTAACTTTAACAATGTGACTGCTGGGAACTGAACTTTGGAATGTGGGTTGTTCAGAGTTGACATTAGATCCCTTTGTGTCTCCAGAAGACCTGCTCCCAAGAATTACATCTATGTGTAAGTGATGTTACTCTCTAGTTAATAACTCTAATATAAATAATAACAAACACTGTAATAAGTTTGGTATGGTTGAAACCCCTAAGATCTCCCTGGATACTTTTATTCTTTTCTTGAAAACAAGGATAATTTCATGGATTCTAAATTCTGCAATGAGCCTTAAGGATAGAAGAAGCCAATCACTTGAATGGTTACTTCAATTCTTCCTGGGCACTATGCAATTGATGTCCATTTTTCATATGAACCTGTTTTTACTGATGATAGGAAGCAAAACTTTGTGTAATTTGTAATTTAGTAGTTATAATTACTGATTAAGTTTCCGAGGATTGCCATACAAGTCTGGCTATGGAAGACTGCCATGAAGCAGTGGAGGAAAAATGTTGGTGCATTTTCTGCTTTTTCAGTGCTATTTAGTAGTAAAATTATGCTCTTTGTTTGGGATTTTTTTTCTTGTTTGTTATTGTTTGGGGACGATTTTGTTTTGTTTTGTTTTTTTTTAGAATTTCTATTCAGCATTTTAAAATAGTGGTATATTGTTTTACAGAACTGTACTTCAAAGGAACTAAGATATATTAATAATATTTCTTTTAGAAACAGCTACCATAATTTTCTTTGTAGCTTGATATCTGTGTTCACATAACACTAACTTTCAGCATATTAATTAAAAAAACATAATTCCCTTTACTACTCCAAAGTCTTACACTTTCAACTGTTCCCAACAGTAAACTGAAGCCCAGTGAAATCTAATTGCCTGGTATGCAACCTGAGAGACATTTAAAGAGAAATTAGAAACTCTAATTATATGCTAACTTTCTTCCATTTATGTTACATTTGCAAATTTAACTCCCCATACCTTTAATTTTCTGTCTACTGCTTTAATTTTGGCTTTTCATTATTAGCAGCACTAAACTACTCTCTAGTTGCGCCAATATACTCTTATATTTTCCTAAATGAGCATAGATCAGCTTGTGTTCCCTGATGTTTGTGTTGCAGTCAGAATTCTCAGAAGTGGTTCATTGCATTTTATTATAGAGAACTTTTGTACAAAAAGATCAATTAAAATGACCCAAGTTTTAATAGAACATGAAGGGACAGACTTTTTTATATGCAGGACTGAAGGTAAGGGATTTTGCCCCCAAAGTCTGGTTGGCTCACTAGCCTTTTACCTGGTTTTTTTAACACTAGCCTAGTGTTATTTTTTGCAGTTTACCCCATACTGCAGAGGGTATTGGTGACAGACAGTCCCTTATTCTACTTGTATTTAGATTTATTTAACTTGCCCTTTTTTTAACTTGTATTTTGAATATAAAGTGAGATGTACAGTGAGCATTTATTTTTTAATTGGCATTCCAGTGTTGTTTCCCAAGTGTAGGAAATAGATATGAGTTTTTAGTATCTTCATTTTTAATATTTTTAATATCTCTAGTGTGTATATATATATGTGTATGCGTATATATATATATATAATATATATACATAATATATATATAAAAGTGTATATGTGTTGACTTCTACAGAGCACTCAAAGCACTAAATTAAAGCACTTTAAGCTTCTAAGGCCAAAACATAAGAACATGAAACTGTCTTTTTGTCCTGTGTCTAAAAGCAGACTACAGCAAATGCTTAGGAAAGAATAAACAAGAGAAGCTGGTAGTGCTTGTTCCTTCCACCCTCCAGAAAAGGGAAGTTCAGGGACCCACTAAGCTATAGATATCTCCCTAGGTTTAGCAGCCTTTGGTTTATTTCATAGAATCCTAGACTCCGAGAGTCATTTAGGTTGGAAAAGACCTCTAATATCATTGAGTCCAGCAAGTAACTCAGCACTGCCAAGCCCACCACTACAACATGTCCGCAGGTGCCACATCTACACATCTTTTAAATCCCTCTGGGGTGGTGACTCCACCACTTCTCTGGGGAGTCTGTTCCAGTGCTTGACAACCCTTTAAGTGAAGAAATTTTTCCTAATATCTAATCTAAACCTGCCCTGGCACAACTTATTTGTTACCCCTGAGAAGAGACCAATTCTCAGCTGGCTACACCCTCCTTTCAGGGAGTTACAGAGAGTGATAAGGTCTCCCCTGAGCCTTCTTTTCCTCCAGTTAAACATCCCCAGCTCCCCCAGCTGCTCTTCAAAAGAAAGACTTTTCTCTAGTCCCTTCACCTGGTCCATCGCCCTTCTTTGAGACTTTTTGTTCTTGTGGTGAGGAAAGGAATATATCATTCACACTTAATAAGAGAAATGTAGTAACTTTCTTTAACCTCTGTGAATTTTAAATCATCAGAAAATCGTATGGCTAAGATGTACAAGGTTAATTGTGAGCTCTTTGAAAATCTGCTAATGTTGAAGCTAATGTCAGCACATTTATCCTACCATAATTCTGAATTTATTTCATTTTTACATTCATTGTAACATTATGTATAATCCTTGAATTCTTGCAGTCTCCCATATTACTTGCATAGAGTTGTTTTTTCCCTTTTTAAAAATATTTAGCTTTCTGTACAGTGTGAATGGTTTAATGCAGAAGGGTGAAGCATTATTGAATGAAATGCCCATACTTATGTATATAAAAATATATGGAAAATTATTAAGTAGCCATTATGCGTATACAGATGCCTGTATATGCGTTTTTTCCCCTCTGTTTTTTGATGATGCTGAAATTTGTTTCTACATGCAGATGAAATATCTTGTGCTTTTTATAAGGTGTATAAGATAGAGGAAATACCTAGAAAAAGGTTTTTTTTTAAGGACTAAAATCTAGATATGTCCCACGATGTTACTGGAAGTCCACTAACAGAAAGTAATTCCTTATTCTAAAAAAAAATATATTATTTCTAAATACTTAAATCTACAAATTGAAGATATGTCTTTTAAACTTGCTTTGTTTCGAAATTACATTCCTTCTATTCCACACATGAAGTGTTGAAGTAAGATTTCAAATTCTACTCTTCTTTTGTGCTCATATAGGTTTCTCAAAAAGAATTGATTACATGACTGAGTTGTAGAAAGTTTGCTTGATTGTTCCCCATTATATCAGCGGGTCTAATAAAAGATGTTGCCTCTGCCAAGAAACCTCATTTCTTCCTTCTGAAACTGCTTTAGAAACTTCTCTGCTTGCTTGAAAAATATCAGCGAAACAATGATTACCCAGTAACCACTCACCTAAAAATGATGCACCTAAAGCTAGAGAAGACATCACACATGAAATATGCTGTAAGTTCATATCAATGATGGAATAACTTTGCATCATTTAACATCATAACTGATATGGTTTTTTTACAATGCAGTGATAGGAACTAAAGTATTAAGCAGTAAAAATACTTTCTAAAATTGAGAAACTCACTATGACCACTAAAATTAGAACCAGTTACACATTAAGTGGAATGCCTTAGAAAATAAAAATAACTTGATTTCTGCATAGGTGTTTATTAGGTGTCAATTACCAGTAAATAGTGTGTTAATACGAACTTGATTATATTAATGCTAGAAGATTAATCCTGCACATGCTATGTGATATGAAATATACTTTCAAAGGAGCAGTAAGATTTTCACGCAGAATTATTATATCTAATCAATTTTGCGTAATAAATTAAAAAGACAAAATCTTGTGGTGAAAACAAAACCAAAGTTGTCATATCTGCAGGTTGTAGACTGAGAGCAGTCTGAGCAAGGTGAAGTAGTTTAATTTTCAGTAGGATCTGACCTTCATATCTTAAACTTTGATTCTTTAGACTTGTTTATTGAGTAAATATCCATCTATGTGTTGATATACATCTGGATGACATTACTAGACCTAGAACTCTGGGACATATCTGAGGAAGAATTCAGATGTGTCTAACTTGTAGTCATTCTGTACTACAAGCAAACTGATTTCTGAGCTCTGGAAAGTATCCCATGAGTGAGAAATGGTGCTGGTCTGGGATCTGTAAATGAGTCCTGAAAATAAAGGAATGGCAGCAGCCATTCTCTTTTAACCAACTGTGTACTGGCACAAAAAGTTGTTCAAAGGCGGAGTCCAATTCCCACATTCACTGCAAGGAATGTCAGCTCCCACATGGAGCACCTGGCTCAGGGCCTTGCCCCCAGCCTGTCCCACAGCCCCCCGCAGCCACAGCTACCCCACCTCCTGCCCAAGCATCCTCCTGGGAAGGTAGCATGTGGACATGTGGTCCCAGCCAGATGAGGAAGAGACAGAGTTTTCATTCCATGCACCAAATTTGAATTTGAATCGTTCTGACTGAGATTCAAAATCCTTCTTTTGCCTTCTCATAAGGTTTGTTACATATCTTAATCTCTGGCAGTATCTGTCTCCAAACTAATCATTCCAAGTGTCTGTTGTAATCAGCCGAGTTCTAATCAGTATCACTAAGATAATTATTTGCATCCTGAAGTAGATATCTAAAAGAAGCTAAATTAATTGCCTCTTGAAAGCAGCTATTTCTTACCATTTCACCACAAAGAAAATACAAAATGACTACCTTAGTGTCCATAATATGTTTTATAGCACCCTAAAGTTAGCTGAGATTAATTGTATAAGTTTTGCTGTAAAACTGCAAAACATTTCTTTAAGATGTAATTTTTTAGAAGTGCTTTGAAACTGATTTTAGTAACACCCCAAGTAATTTTAGTTAATTCCTCTTGTGGACCCTGTAAGCCTCCATAGATGCCACGAAAGCATTTGACTTGGGGTTTTTTTTCATCATTATCAAAACCTAATTTTAAAGTTATCTGAGATTTCTTATATGAGACTGAGACTAGCTCTGAACTGATTATAATAATTCAGCTCATGTTGCAATTACACCAGTTTTACTACTCCCAGTGTGAAACTATCAGCTTTGTAGTGAGACTTTGTCAACTGGAACCTCCACAGAGGAGTGACACCCAAAATTATTCTTAGGTGTGCTCTGTTCCAGTTTACAGTGATCCATGTACCAGCCTGTTCTGATCTGACAGTATCATCAAGCAGCATCTCCCTATTGCTTACGCTGGAGAACTCTGGTGTTCTTTGCTACCTGCTCCTGCCCTTTAGGCAGGCTATGTAAATGCCTTCTCAGTGGAAAATGAGCTCAACTGGGATTCTTTCTGTTATACACAGGTTCTGCTTTAATCTTTTATGGCTATTAAGCCAGGTTCTCCCAACAAATGCCTGTGTTGCTCCATTGTGATGGTTTTTTGTCAAACAAAGGGCCTTGGGTTTATTGATCTCTGAAAGCCCTGTATTGGAACGAATGGCAAAGTGTTAGGGTCCACAGAGACTGACCTCAGCACAGCATATTTACATAAATCATAACATGTTTTCATGGTTGTGTAGTGTTTAAAGATTAAATGCTGACTCCTAGCTTCCTCTCATGAGCTTCTTATGAAAAAAGTCCATTTCCTTAAGAACAAAAGACAATATTTTTCTACTTTAATTTTATTTACTTAGTAGCTTTCCAAAAGCCCATTACTGAGTGAAAAAAAACCTTTCCTGTTTCAAAATAGCTAAACAATGACATAACATATATTAAATTTTTAGTCCTAATACTTAAGACACAAGGCCAGCTGTTATTTCTTAAAGCCATGAATTTGTTTGTTCTGGCTCAAATTCATCAGTAAAATATATAACATCATAATTTTGTATTGATAACATGATCTCTTGTGTCTGCTTTTGTTTTAATTTCATTTGCATAACTAAATGCTCCCTTTTGTGGGTCAGTCAGGGCCTAACAGCCTGATCCTGTTTTCACATGTTCACACTGACTTCTCCAGTTACTTGTGAACAGTTCTATAAGAATACTTAATATGTAATCAGATTAACAAAAGGGGCCTTAAAATAATCTGTATTGAAATTCACATGAGCCAACATGATTCTTCTGCCAAGGATTTTTTTTTTCTTACAAGGTAAAGTAATTTAAAGTAATCGTTGTACACATGAGAAAAACCAGCTCCTTGGTCTGAAATATCTCCTCTTCTAGAATGATTCCTAAGGCACATTTTTGGGATGTTTTAAATTAATTTTTGGTAGGTTTTTGTTAGTTTTTTTTTTTAAGCTAAAAACTTGTACCAAAAATGACCTTCCTAAGAAAATAAATAATTGGACTAATTTTTTCTGGGATAAAAAGACAAAAGACTCAGGAGTCAATTTGGAAGCCGCTTTAGCACAGTGACGTCTGTTATCCAGATAAAGGCCCCATAGATAAAGTACGAAGGTTTGTTCCTTGTTTCTGCTACTGTGTATTGCAAGAGAGGAGTAACAGTTGGAAGTGGAAATATTTGCTTTACGGTTACAGACAGGTAACATGTTTTACTGACTACAAGTTCAGAGACAGAAGTTTATTTTCAGTTGTTTAGCTATATGCTGACTTTCTATGTTGTCCAGGTCCTCTTTTTTTTAGGAGCTTCATAGCATATGTGATTTTTTTTTACTTTTTTGCACCAGAGTATACTAAATCTTCAGTCACCTCCTGAACTGTTCTTAGCAGCTAAGAAACTCTCAGACTATTCCTTCACTTCTGCTCTGTTTAACCTAGAAACAGACACAACATAAAAACTCAAATAGACAAGTATATGGTGAGAGACAGATGTAGAAGGGATGACAGGAAAGTAATGTGCAAAGGGGCTTTCAAGTCTTCAGCTATACTCAAAACAAATATGAAATATCTTAGGTTCGTTGACCTGGAGAAGCTTTTGAAAGGCTCTTGTGTTTGTCATAAGAATCTCAGGTCTGGATTTTTGTTCTTCTCTATTGAAAACAAATACACATACAAAAGTGTTTCCTTTTTTGTGTTGTAATCAAGCCGTAGCCTTTGGTCATCCGTTTAAATGTATAAAAATAATGAGATTCTGCTGCCTATTCTTTGATTAAGGCTGAGTATAACATGTAGCAGCACAGGCTTGTGGTAGATTGTAAAAGGGTAAATCTGATGAACAGTTTAAAGCTTTTTTTGTTTTACATGACCTTGGAAATGTCCTTCAATTTCCATAATTAAAAAACTTGTGGGTAATACACTATTCTTTCACACTCAGCTTCTCAATTGAACTGTAGTAGTGTTAACATCTGGAAGATTAAGAAAAAATGAAGCACAAAATGAAATGATCCTAAGAGACTTAAAGTAGACAGTTAAAATCAGGAAAAAAAAGAAAGAACAGTATTTAAGTGTCAAATCACTTATATTAAGCATAGATATTTCTTACAATTTGAGATTTGCAGCCAGATATTTAATCCTGGCCACCATCTATCACTTTCTCACTCTTTCAAAAAGCAATAAATAAGAAACTCACGAACAACCAGTAGTTGTACAGTTAAGGCACTCTGATAGAGATATACAGATTTTGACAATAAGATTAAATTAAGGGCGAGGGTACTCCACCTCTGGGTTTTAAAGTAACGGGAGTTTGTTGATATAACTAATGTAAGAATTGAAAAATAAAAATTGTCATAATACTTAAGAAAGGTAAAATAAGGTGAGCTCAAGTCTCTTAATGATTGTCTCCACAGCAGAGGTTCATAGTGCAAGCAGTTCCTGCCTGAGCATTGCAGAACTCCAGAAGATATAACATGTCCTGCAAGACTGTCCTTGGCATCCACTGCTCTGGTTAAGTCCTGGACATTAACAGTTTCCTCTTCAGCCCTGTCACACCTCTTTCTCAGTCATGGTCATTTCTGCACTGTGGCCACAGATGGGGCTGCTCTTGGGTTACAGAAGGGAAGCTGTGTGGTGTTGGTGTTCGTTGCTCCGGGTGCTTCAATGCCTTGTGTGTGTATGAATGTGTACCCTGACAATGTTCTGTCCATGCTCCAAGACAAATGGACTTCTCTAATAAATTGAAAGCTAATTTTCAGCCCTACCCCAAATACTCCACCCTCCCAGTTAATTAGATTTCTCCTTATGATCAATCATAAATTATATTTCTCAGGTAACTAAGCAAAGAGATCCTTGCACTTTTGAGTACTGTTTGAGTACTTGGACTCAATATTTCTATTTGTAAAAAGGTGTAATGACCCTTCTTTTATTTTGAAGCATGTTGTAAAGCTTTTCCTATTATGTTCTCAAAGGACTATTGTACTAGAGGGTTGAGTGCCTTAGAAATGCCTATGCATAAACATCCGAGGTAAGGCCTTGAGTGGGATCCAAGGGTCCTTGGATGCAATCCACAGAGAAGCCTGCACTGCCACAGGAAGGTTTATTTACTTCTCTAGCTCAGCATCTCTGTGAATTATAATTTTATTATGAATTATAAAACCAATAAATGTAGAGGCCTGGCCTTTGTATTGAGCAGAATGGATTTGCTACCTGCAGCGACATCTCTCTGCCATCCACCTGAACAAGTTCCAAGCAATTTGGAAAATCTCACTGTTCTTTAAAGGGTAAATGGTTTCATGGCAGTTGGGACGAATCCATTTCAAGTTTGAAATTAATATTCTCCAACTGTGCCAGCGGGAAAAAAAATAAAAACAAATTACAGTACACCAGTTTATTAGACATGACCATCACTGCCAAAAACAGAAGAAAATTGAGCCCTTTCTGATATTAGCATGTAGATAAATAACAAATACAAATAAATGCCAAAAATATTTTTTCCTTAATAGTATGGTAATATTTTCTGTGAGGTGTTGAGAAGTCATATCAGTTTGTGTAGTCCTTGGGAACATCTAGCTGGTATGCTAGTCAAGAATAGCAGTTTTAAGGGTATCATTGATTTTGGTAGGCATTACAGGGAGGCAGTGATGGCAGTCGCCTGTCTGGCATCACTTCCAAAGCTGTTCCATTGTTGTTGACCACTCAGGAACACATAGTGTTGGTTGTCACACAGAAAAGCAGAAAACACAGATTTAAAGCTGGGGTGGAGAACCTTCCCCCTAAACATTGTGCTCTCCCAACCCAAGGTGCTTCAGTCTGTAATGGCTGTTACGAGGCTTGGTGGCTCAGGGTGGTCTCCGTGAGGGACAGCTGGGGCTGCCACTGCCTGACATGGATGGATCCAGTCGGTTCCATGGGGCCAACACAGGCACTGCTCAGCCCCTCAGGTGATGTTTTAGGAAACTTATTTAAAAAGCAGAAAAAAGGCCAGACAGACTGAGGAAAAGGGGGGAAAAAGCAAGAGACAACCCTGCAGGCACCAGAGTAAGTGAAGAAGGAGAGGAAGGAGCTGCTCCTGGCATCAGAGCAGAGATTCCCTCATAAGCCATGGAAGAACCCACATGGTGCAGGAGGGAATGTCCTGAAAGAAATGTGGCCTGTGTAGAGGACTCCATGCTGGAGTAGTTTAGTCATAAAGAACTTCAGGCTATGAAAGGATCCATGCTGGAGGAGGAAAAAAACCTGTGAGGAATGTTGGAAAGGAGCTGTTATGGGCCCCCTTTCCTCATCCCCCTCTGCCACTTGGGGTGAAGAGAATGAAGGTATGAAGTTGAGCCTGGGAAGAAGGGTTGGTGTGTGAGCAAGGTGTTTTGGTTTTCATCTTTGCTTATCACCATCCAGTTCTGTTTAAATTGGAAACAAATTAATTTTTCTCAAGCCATTTTGTTTTTTTTTCCTGTGACAGTGATTGGTAAATGATCTCCTTTTCTTTACCTTCATCCCTGAGCTTTTCCATTAATTTTCTTTCCCTGGTGGGGAGGCAATGTAAGAGAGCAGCTACAAAGGATTTGCCATGTAGCTAAGGGCAGAGGAACAACAGTATCCAGAGAGAGAAATGGGAGTTTGGTTAAGTTTTTTATTAATTGTATTTCACTTCTGACATTGTTTCAGATGTTACTCTGTGTCTTTTCATTGGATTCATGAGTCTGCTGTTCTGAAGCAGAAAGATATACCTCTAGTCAGGACATAGAGAGAGAAAAGATACAGGTGTGGTTATTAAAAACAAAACAAAAAACCCAAAACCAAACAGACCAAAAAACCCAAAAAAATCCCAACAAACAAAAAGAACTAACCTCCCATCCCCAGCAGCTTCCTTTAGATTTCACTTCAGCGTGGGTTTTGTTGCTTTGCCTTTGGTTTATCTTTTTTCTTTTGAGATTAAAACCATAACCTGAAGCTGTCTGGGACAGAAAATACATCTTGGTCAAAAGCACAGTGATTGAGCAAACTTTATTTTTTAATGAGGTAGAGATTCTCCATTATGAATGAAGAAGTGGGAATCCCTATTGCAAGTCAATGAGTTACCTCACTGTAGAAGAAGAAAAAATACAGTTAATATATTTTGATTTTTAGTATTGCCCTTGAATTCTGTTAAACATTTTTCTTTGACTAGCATTCCAAAGACAAGATAATGGCTTTTTTTTCCTCAAAACTACTGAAATCAATCTACTTCTCTGTTTTCAGCCTTCCATTTTCACTTAAGGTGTATGGTATGAATGTTGAGACGAGGTATTTCTCCCTGCTACCAAATAATTTGTCAGTTTGTTCACTCTTTTGCCTTTGTTTTTGCAGAGACACATCAATTATTCTTCTGATAGGTGTTAAGGAAGGTGTTGCCTGTACACCTGCGGTATAGCAAGGATGTGTATGTTCACAGCCCTAAAGGTCCTTTTAATATGCTCTGTGGTAAGTACAGAGCATATTTTTAAATAGATCTCATTTAACATATACCTGTGATTTCTAACTATCTGCATAATCTTGCTCTGAACTTTCTTAACATAGGTTTGTATATATCTATACCATACATATATATATATGTGTGTGAGAGTACATGCATATCTATCTCTATATGTCTATATGAATCAGACTTTTTCTTGGAGGATTTTTTTTCGCCTATTTTAGTAGAAATTACATTCCAGAAGAGCTCCATGTTATGTAGAAGTTTATGAGGAAAATTCCATGTCCTATGTATCCTTCTTTAGCATGAAGGCCTCAACTACCTTGCTGTGTGTTTAATATGCAGTCAGATATTCATTATTGAGCACTGCATGAAACATCATCACTGCAAACCAACCACATTATTTCAGTCTGGCTAAAATTAATGAATTTTCAGTTTTGGCCAAACAAAGATCAGTAAAATTAAGCTGGAGATGAACAATATTCCTTGCCCAGAGGAAAGCAAAAAACTTAACTCCCTATTTCCATTTAATAGTACTGCAGAGCCACAACACTTCAATATATTTCTGGTCATATTCCTTCATCCTTAGGACAACCACTGATAGAATTTACTGTTCATCAAATGCAGAAAAATATTTATAGGTGGATAACTAATTTCTCATTTTTATGCTGAATTTGCATAAAACAAAACCTTGCACAGCTGCTCTTTGGAAGATAAAAAGGATTCAAATTGCTGTAGCAGACTTGTAAGTAGAAATATTTTCAGATGTTCAGCAAATCAAATTGTATGGGGAAAGGGGCAGGCTTTTTTTTTTTTTCCTCTGGATTGTTTGCCTCTAGATATATTTTATCCTTTACTTATTCCTAATTGATTAGCTCTTACACATGGGTAGAGTATTTTTGCAACTGTAGAATATGTGGAATGAGAGACAAATAAATAAAGAAGTTCACCTTGTAATCACAAGAAGAGACAGCCAGAGTGAGAGCTTTGCTAAGGCAACAATTAGGAAGGCTCACAGTTGTTTTGATAGTGATCCTAGTTTTATGTCCACGATTTACTTTAATTATCTAGGCACTTATAAATATGTCCATCATGTTACACCAACAGATCACACAGCTTTCTTTAAAGTAAACTTCGCTGTGTAATAAAACTAGTATATAATTATTTCCCATAGAAATAAATATTTCATAGTTATAATAAACTGATATGACCTCAAAGAAATGTTTTACCAAAGGAAATACGGCAAATGTATACAAGCAGATATAAGAGAACTTGGAGTGAAAAAACAGATTTTATTTAAAGGAGTTGTGGTGGTTTTTTTCTGCACAGAATCTATCCAATATACTATTTGAAATACTGAATTTTCTTCAAAATTGCTACCCTGTTCTGAAATGAATGTAAGGTTAAGCTGAGTTTCTCCTCAGATTCTCCAAATCACTCATCATCTAGATTTTCTGGTGTCAGCATGATGGGGACTATTTCAGGCACTTCTTCTCCCTGCTTGATTTACCAGGAGACATGTCATGAGATTCACCTGGCCTGCAAATCAGATCTGAAGAGGCGGAGGAGGACAATGACATGACTTCTAGCAGTCAGTCATTCATTATATAGAAATACCCTTCAAAAAATCTGTGCCTGCCTCGGGTGAAATAGATGTCAAATTTGCCTGAAGGACATGGATCAAAGAGTACTGCCAACTCACGCTATACACATCAAAACAGCCCACAGCTGAATTGCCCTTTTTCCTACTGAAGCAAAGTTTCTCCCCGTGTGGGTGTTGCATAAAATACATATTTTAATCAGCTGAAAATGTATTTTAATTATTTGCACTGACCTCACAATTTTCTCTATGGAAAAATAAATATTATATAAGATAATTGGCAGTGTTGGACTAATTGTTGCTGCCTCAGTCCTGTGGAAAGTTAGGGGGATATGTCAGTCTTCATGTTTTGTTTTTTTAACTGGTCAATAAAATTTTTGGCAATAACTCGTACTTTTTAACTATTGTTTCACTAACTATTCTGCCTGTTAGAAAAAAAAAAATAAAGTCCTGTGATTAGATTCTGCCTCCAGCAAAGCTGATCTTACCTACTTACTACCAGTAACTTATTTCCATCAATTCTGCTGAGTGTTCCAGGTTCCTTAGACATGATAGCAAAGGGAAGTTTATTCCCTCACACTTTCAGTAACTGGATTCCAGATTCACCTGTTAAATGTTTCAGGAAATGCATTCTGTTAAAAAAATTCTGTTTGGTTTAAAAAGGACTCAATAGATCTAAGGTGGACTGAATATTCATACTATTTAACTGTTCTTAAAAGCAGGCTTCTCTTCAACCTCAGCCAGGTTACCAGGCAGGTGAAATCTAAAGCATGAAAACTTTATGAAAATTATGTCTGCTAAAGGGTTTGCTGACACATCTCTTGGATAGCTTGAGTACCTTGCTCCTAGAGCAGGTACTATTTCATCCATGTACTTCTGTTATTTGCCAACGGAGGACGACTCTACGCCACACCTGCCTTGTAATGTGGCATTTTCAGAAAAGTCCAGGTCATAACAAACAAACTCTTGGATCAGGCATATGAACCTCAATTTCTCTTCCCATCTCGATGCAAAACAAAAAAGAAAAAAAGCCTAAACATATCTAAGTTGCACAAAAAAGAGTGTAAGAGGTGTATTGGATCATCCCTTGCCACATTTCCCATTTTAAACAGATTTAGAATGGGTTTCCTGATATGAGGCTGCCAGATATAGCATTTCATCTACTTCCTAATGGAGGTAATTAATTGTTCAGTGATACTGGATTTATTACCTTGCAAAAAACCATAATTTTTTTACTAGCTTGAAGTGTCTTTTGCCAAGTTATTTATTGTGCAGCACTTTTTTCGCCCCACCCTCCTGACATTAGAAAAATCAGGAAAGGTAGATCTCAAAAGCTTCATGCTAAGATTTATGGCTCTTTTGTTTTGTCATTCCAAGCATTGTTTTTCCTAATATAGAAAAAATAAACACCACATCATCAATAGAGAAACCTTTAAGAAATAAAATGGAGATATTTTTTCTGTGGTAACAGAGAACAGAATACCCAAGAATACCCATGACTATTTTTAATACCTGCTGAAAAAAATAAGAGTGAACATGAAAAAAGTCTGTCCTAAAGCATTTCCTTTTGAATTTTGAGAGGACTTTTTTTTTCATTTATATTCTCATGGCCATTTCAAGCAGTCATACTTACTTATCTATTGAACACACAGGAAAAAATATTCTGATGCTGCTTTTTGCCAGTTTACAATGCCCTGTTCACTTCTGCCAAGTAGGGAATATATGAGAAAAGTAGTCAGGTTCCTTGATTACTCCAATAAAGAGACTTTTAAAATGAAGGATTTTAAATAGAGAAGTTGTTTCATTGTTTTTGAAATGCTACTCATGTATTGGAAGTAGAAAATGCTCCTTTCATGAGTTAGATAAGTGGTTGAAAGGGGAAGTTTTGAGGACTTCCAACGCTACTACTCTGAATCATTAAAAGCCAAAGGATTATTTCGAGCTAGGAGTACAACCATCATTGTGAAAATGTCAGTTTCACACCACATATCCCCAAGTTAGCACATGAAATTAGCATATTTAATTCTCTAAGACTTGGAGAATTTTGTTCTCCACTAGTAAAGATAGCTCAAATAAAGAGTTTCAGACACAGATTTTGTAATGACTTCTTCTTTTGTAACCACTGACCTCAGTGTAGGTGGTCTTCAGAGTAAATGTTGGGTGTTTAAAAAAATATATTTTGATATCAAGTAGGCATTTTCTATTCATGCTTGGTGTATTGTGCTTTTGGAAATTACAGCATTCTGATATTTTTGAGGCCAGGACTAAAAAGATGAACTTTCCAATCTTGGCTACTCTCTACACTACTGACAAGGAAAGACAAAAGGTGTGTCAGTGGAAGCCCTGCCACTCCCTAGCCTTGTGGTTTCCTTGGAGAAGTCTGGATGTGAAGGCTGAGAGAGAACTTTGTCACAGGGGGCAAGAGTCCCATCATGCCCAACTAGATGAGATTGCAGTTAGTTTGCTGCACAAGCATGTAAGGACACGTCTGCCAAATATTTCCTACTTAGCATTGACCATGACTTATCCAAGGATTAGATGAATAAAAAGGAAAACCTTGCATTTCCTGAATTTAATTTTGTAGAGCTTAGCCATGGTTCACTGTCTGACCTTGTGTTTACAGGATTTCATTATATGAAAACACTACCCTTAGGAAAAGGTCTTAATAGAATTTAACAGAGATTAATCCAAATGGCCTAACTGAATTATTCTAGCAAGCCTTAATCTAGAAGAATATTTTTTTCATGGATGTTCTTGAACCAGAAGAATCCTTTGTAAAGCATAGAAGAAAACGGTATGGATTTGAGCATTGTAGGTGTATGTGCTAACGTAGGAGGGCTTGCAGATTTAACATAGGATAATGAATGTCAGTAGCAGAATATAACAATGCACAGCTTTCAAAGACGTAGTTGCATACTTTAAAAACTGTAGCATATTTAAATAACCATGAATATTACTGTTCATGATCTTGGGGCATAAAGCTGTAAAAATCTAGGTATCTACGAGTAATATTACAGAAAGCAGTAATGGCAGTAGCAGAAATCTAGGAAAATTAAATGTGTCCAAATAAATATTAGAATAAACATGAACCTCAAGTAAAAGGTGGTTTTGTAATTAAGCAATTATTGTCTTATGCCTTACTGCTTGAAAAATATTTTTGGTTAGTAGGGTGCCATGAGGAGTAGAAAGGGGCTGAAGAGAGGAATCTGATAATACCCTGCACTCTTTACTTCAACATGAGATCTTATGTTATGTGTGTTTGTGTCTTATGCAATATGCCATCCTTAATGAGGTATTTCAATTTCAGTCAAATGTCAAAAATTAAAAAAGAAAGATATGGTAAACATTTTATAAATGTTTTCATTAATTAACACATTCCTGCAATACAAAGTACTTCTACATGCTGCAAAGTAGGTCTAAGTTGAATAAATTAACACTGATGCCAAAATATGTGAAAACCAGGATATAATAATAACAAAAATGAATGAATTAATTAAGATAGCTTTAGTTAATTTTTCGTACAGACAAGCATACTTTGACACCTAGTTTTAAATTCTAAATAGGTATGAAGAGAATCTAGGATAATTCTAATGATAGCTGTCCTATATTCCAGGGAATCTTAAAATACAAAAAGCAAAGCTGCTGTCAGCTAACTGACAGTAGGCAAATGTTTTCCCAGGACAGCATACTGGTGACAATACTAGAGGCCTGAATGGCAGAAAGTGATGGATGAGTTTGTTTCTTGCCATACCAAAGCCAAAATAAGTGGGTTTGACTTCATCTGCACAGTATCGCATCTAAGCTTGGGGGTGGAGGAGGAGAAACTTGTGCAGGCAATCTGGCAAGGAATGAGAGGGATGACACTGAGATCTACACATGCTTCTCGCTGCCAAGGCAGCATTTCTTCTGCTCTCCTTTGGATGAGAGGCTTTGATCATAAACATTCTCCTGAGATTTCTGGGAAAGAGGCTTGGAGAGAGGTGCGCAGCTGCTGTTTCTCTGTCCTCCCTTAGGTCTGACCCTGCATGTAGCCGCAGCTGCCACTGCACCCTCTTCCACAAGAACATCTTGCCAGTATATCTTCCTGAAAAGGTGAAATTTGCAAAATGGCACTAAAAAAATATGATTTAATATTCAGATCCAGAGGTAACTGAAACTAGAGTTATTTCTTCTCCAGCTGATGCATGTTTAATATAAATCCTTTTTTCCTGTTTCTTTATATAGCTGCTTTGTTTTTTTTTCTTCCAGCACATTAATGGGTGATACTATATTGAAATAGGATGCTGGAAATAGGATAATTTAGTGAAAGCATGAAAATAGTAAGTGTTCCATGTGATTGCTAAAATTGCTGGAAAATTCATATTACATGGAGTTTAGCAAGGCTTTAAGTTTTATTTAACAGAGAATCTTGGATTCACAATTTATTAATTGGTTTTGGGTTTTGTTGTTTTTGTTTTTTATTTTAAAGATACTTGTTCTAGTTATTAGCAATGTATTATTCACAAACTGTTTAGTTCTGCATGTGTATCCAGCCCAATTTCCGAACAGCTAGGGTTTGGACACGTGGAATGCACTGTTCATTCAAATTCAGATGCTAACCAAAAGGCCAATGAAAATCTGCAGCAAAGTCTTCTTAGAATATCAGTTTTAATAAGATTTTATTTACTCATTTCTTTCAAAGTGTAAAAGATACAAAGGCCCCTATGGGAAGGTGATAACAGCTCTCATCAAATATACTTTTTGGTTTGTTTTAAGACAGATGGGTCAGTTTTGACCTTTTCACAATTCTTGTTAGGATCTACTGTTCTGCTGACTTTGGCACTGCTGATGCCCAGTTTATTACCAGAAGTCAAAAGAGACAACAGAATTTTTCTAGCTTTGTTGTGTATAAAAATTTCAGTCTTGCAATTTAATGTTTTTTCACAAGGTGCTGATTTTTAAAATTGATCAGGATGTTTGGGGTTTGTCACTTTTTCCATTAGAATAACAGAGATATGATTGGTTTGGTTGTTGGTTGCTTTTCTTTTGGTAAATATACAAAGCTAATGCTATTTCCGGTCTTTAATTAAACATGTAAATTATTTGCTTACATAATGGAAGTTATTGTATTGGCAGGTTCCTTGTATTATTTATATTGCCCAATGGCACACAAAACTCACATTATAATATCGCTTCATTGCTTAATCATAATTCCATTTGATTTTCTTCATGTTTGGATATGAATAGAAAAGGCCTTTCAGTTTCAGGATCCACATGTTACACTGTGCATAGACACTGAATTATTGTAAGCTGATTCTGTCATAACCGCAATTCAGTGCTTGATACTTTATTTCTCTAAATTATTATGCCACACTTTTTGTCATAAATTCTGTATTTAAGTCAATGCTTAACAGATTGGTCTGTGAAAAAAGTAATGTAAAGTAAAGTAGTGCTTACTTTTGTTCTCTTTCTGTCCAACAATAGTGATCCTAATAGCTGGCTCTGCCCATATCCCTTTTGGTACAGAGTCATTTGGTGAGATTAGAAGGTGCCTTTTGTGTCACTTCACCTACCCTGCTATGCAATGAATTATTTTTCCTTATTTTTCTTTCTCAACACAAGCCAGATGCTGGGGTTTTGTTGCTACGTGGAGATATAATTTCATTAAAAGTGACTTAAAGTAAGTTTTGTATGTACTTTGTGTCACCCTGTATGATGATCCTCACGGAACAGGAAAGCTGGATGCATGGGTCAGCTTTGAAGAGGCAGAGGGTGGTAGGAGAAAGCGTGGTCAAAAGTGTTAATTCCTGCCTGGTGTAAGCCAGCACAATCTGTGGAGCACCATGAAAGAAAATACGAGAAAATATCAAAATCATGAGGCTGAAGAAAGGGGCTTTGAATACATGTGTTTATTAAATATCCTGTATCCCTCAGTATGGAGGCAGTAAAATGAATAATGTGAAAGGCTGGAAGAAGTTGAGCATGGTTTTTGGTCAGTAACACATTCAGCGTCTGTAAGACTGAGGTAGTTTAATACCACGTGGAAAGATTTATTGATTCCCAAGGGTCTCATTAATCCTTACAAGACTACGTATGTGTTAACACCATGACTAGAAAACTGTCACTGTTTAGCAGCTGGCTTAAATGACCTCACTCAAATTGTATTCATATTTCAGAACTCTGTGTCCAAGTTTTTCAAAGCAGAAGTTGCCTTCTTTAGTAGAAGCCTAATCTTGCTTAACTTCATGGAACAATTAGCATGGGCAAAAGGAAAAGTTCTTCTGCCTCAATGAAAAACTTCTGTGTTTCACTGTAGATTGTTTCAGGACTTCAACTAATTAGCTCCTGTGTGAGTGAAGGAAATTCCTGCAAAAATTAGTAAAGCTCAAATTACCTGCTTTAGAAGTGATCCCCAAAAAAATTACTTTCTTAAGTGGATGAAAGCTCTGCAATGGCACATGGAATGAATGGCAGAAGCATAGCTTAAAGCAGCAGGTATCAGTGACCCATTCTCCAAATCCTTTGGCCTGAAGTAGTGAGATCACCAGTAATCTTTTTGCTGTATGCTGCCATATGACATGTGCGTCAGAGCCAGAGTATGTACCTGAGGACTCTCTATTCTTATTTTACATTTCTCTCCTCACAATGGAAAAACATTCTTCAACCTAAAATAATATCAGAAGCTACAATAAAGCATATTTTAGATTTCAACTGTAGCATATTATTTAAAAGAACTAGAGTTGTGAACATTTGTCTTGCTTTGACATTTTTTAAAGGACAAACAACTGACCTAGAAATTGATCCAGTGGAGATGGTACTGAATATCTTCTATCACATTTTCTTTTCACAGTTTGTGGCACAGCTAAGGAGGATTTTTCTGCATGCTACTGTATTTGACCTAACACAGATATTCCCATGTAAGACATAAGTCCTTTATGAGCCCACTTGTTATCTCTGCTAATACATGGAAAGAGCACTGACATGATTTTAAAAGGGACATAACTCAGAGATACATTTTAGCAATTATATATGTAGATTTAATCAGCAGACCGTATTGTTAGCAGGCTAAGAAATTCTATACTTCATGGAAATTATTTAAAACAGAGAAAAAAGTTGCCCTTCCTCTTTATGTGGCTAAGTAGTCAGAGTTGTTCTTGAATTTGAGGTTAAGGTAAAACAGTTCCATTGTGGCCAGATATTCTTACTCAATATGCATAAATGCTGAATGAGCATAGTAAATAAATTGCACCAAGTTCAAATGTAACCTCACATTTACAGTGTACCCATTAACAAAAAAAATCAGTTTTAGTCTTACATTCCTGTATTCTGTGACAATCCAGTGTCAAATAAAAATCATGTTTTACATATTGGTCAAATACTTTTCTAAACTGAATATTGACTCTGGGGACGATTGACTTGACTTTTCCTTTTTAATTGTCTCCTAAGGACATTTTTTTGGATTCTGTCTTGATTATAAAGAACAAAGATTTCTGGTCTAGTCAGTGGACCTGAAAGTTAACTTGAAATAAAAAAAAATAGTCTGCAATCTTACAACGGGATTCGCCAAAAAAGGATGCCTTTGGTTATCCTCTAGTAGTGGCAGCTCTCTTGTGCTTTATTTCCTTCAGCGGGTTTTGCATGGGGGTTTATCAAAACTGATCAGTTGTGCTGAAGAATTATAATTTTTCTTCTGTAATTATATTGCCTTTCTAAAACCAGTGCAAAAAAGAAAAAAAAGAAAAGTTCATTGTAGTCTTTAAGTCATTATCATTAACATATATAACTTGTGACAGCTATGTACTTACATGTCTTCAGGGCAGTAAAGTAATTATAGTTATCATAACTGTATGCTAAAATATTTTTCTATGTATAGCTTTAGTGAAAGGGTGTTTGGCATTACTTATATATAGCACTTCATGCTTAACTGTATAATAAAACATCACTTTTTACAACAGTATTTAATGTCAGAATCACGTTTTCTTTACTTGTTAACTCCTTGACCAGACTTTTCATAGTAAATGAAGAACTGTTTTCAGTTGTTCTTATTTTCATGAGCTAAAATGTTCATCATGTAGCCCCTTACAAGTTCTCAAGTTAATTGTTTTCTCACGTAATCAAAATAGTATTAGTCAGGATCAAGGATTCTCTATTCATTTTGTTATCCCAGAAATTAAAATAGTTATAGCAGGAACAGTTCATAATTTAGCTGCTGCTGCTGTTTAATGAAATGTACTGGGGTTTATTCCAAATTGACTCTTGATACAATGCTAAATTATTCAGAATGGTTAATTATCTCATCCATGGTAGAAGTACCTAGCGGATCTATTGATTGATGCTCATTTGCATTTCAAACTTTCAGCTGGAATGTTTTTTGTGTCTCTATAGTTCCTGCCAATCAGTGGCAGCACAAATCTGTAATTTGGTGTGTATGTATTAGCTGGTTATATATTTTAAATAAACGATCTGTTGTCCTTTCCTTTGTAGGACTCTTTTTTCTATCTTTTTCCTACCTCATTACTTCCTCTTAACTTCTTGGGATGCAGATTTTATGCCAATGTTTGGGGACATATTCTATGACTCAGGTAATGTTAATAGAGGGTTGTGTTGCCTGGAGTCCTGTCTGTCTTTACATTGTTTCGGGCAGTGGAAGATCCATGAAGTAGGGTGTGATTAAGCAAACTCATTCTAGTTTTGGCAGGTCTGCCTGACTCACGCAGTGTGAGTGACCCAGGTGTTTGCAGGACTATAAGAGCCAGGAGCTCATGCAAGGCTGCTGCACACAAGGCAAATGTACTGCAGAGGCTTTGTGGTCATGGTTAACACCCTTCTCAAAATAACTGCGGCTTCATAGCTTTTGATTCACAGCTCCCTTTTTCCTGGTTGGCTAAGCATGCAAGCAAAATAGATAGATATTTCAAGAGACACTCTCAGTCACTTTGCCAGTTATTTTTAGAGTTTTATGTCCCTAAAGGTATATGAATATACATCTGAAAGCCTGTTTAGTTTCTCTGGAGTGGTCCTTTATTCCCTGCAAACACAGTGGTTCCAACTATGTCAATTCATGTGCAACGCACATAGAAAACACTTGCTGTCCTTTAGTTTTCTTAAGGGCATGGAAGCCACACTCTTATCTCTAATATTTGCCTGTGCCACTCTAGTAAATGCTCTATAATAAAGTATTTTATACTGCTTTCCAACCTTTCTGTTTTAAATGAAACCTTTCTGTTTTTTGTTTCTGAACAAAAATAGTTCATTTTGTCAGGAAAATTTCTGTTAGAAAAGAACACTTTATTAGATATCCCCTATTTTCTAAATATTTGAAATAACAATCCTCTTCAATGATGATTAACAAAGAATGATGACATAAATAAAGTTTTACAAGCTTGGTCAGTCTTCTGCCTTCATCACTATCTTTTAATACACAGCTGTTTCATTGCCAGCATTTTATTGACTAGGACCAATAAGTAATAAGGGGAACGTTGTCTTCGCAGAAGGATATTTTTCTAGCACTGTTGTCTTTAACCTATCTGGAAGATCTTCAAAGGCCTCAATTCAAAATTATGTTCTAACTTTTAAAGCTTTTAGGTTGCTGGTGGTGCATTACCACAGTTACACATGCTTGAATTTGCTTCCCTTAGCTGTGAAACCATCACCTTTGAACCTGTCACGTCTGCCAAAATACAGATATGAAAATAACGTAAGTGAAAACTTGCTGTTTAGCTAGAGACACTTCTGCACTATACTTAGCTATCTACCCAAACTTACTTATTTGCAGTATAATAGATGAAAACACCAAAGTTGTTTTGATTTGAAGAGGGAGAAGGGAAAAACATTGGTTTAAATTATGTTTCATATTGTGTGTAGGTCTTTTATTTTCAGCCTGTTGTATTATACTGGTTAGCTAAACTATGCAAATATCTGGAAACAAGTTCACTTCCTAAAGTTTGCATTAGAAGCCATTAGAGTTAAGTTTTGCATCTTCACTGCTAGAATGGAGCGTAATCACCTTGAAGTGGCACTTGGATGCAGAAATTCGAAAGGGAACTGAAAGCATTTAGAGCTAATAAAAATTGATAATTATGTAATTCTCAATAAGAAATCATGCTCTCAAAATTTCTGCTTGCTGACTCTGTAACCACATGCATAAAAAACATTTGCTCTACTTCATCACATTTTTTTCACTTACACTGATTGCATGTGATTAATGCTGTCATTTATAAATGTGACTCTGGATTGTTTTTAAGGAATAATTACCTACCTTTGCTTTTACGTTTTTCTTTCAGTGTTACAGAATAATTTGTCATTAGGAATAATCAGACACTGTTCATTTTCTTCAAGTAAGCTGAATATTTGAAGTAAGTGGTGAATGATTTATGTTAGGGTATATCAGAAATTCTTCCCTTCCCTCAGTTTCTGTCATTGCCTGCCAGCCCTCTGGAATATGTACAAGTGTCCTAACCAGAAAGCATATAGTCTGTGTGTGGAAATGCATTTATGTGCTAATTTGCTGCAGTTGAAAACAAACAAACACAGGAAAAAAAAAAAAGAAAAAATCCAAGCAAAAAAGTAAAACGAGGATCCAACTGTGTTGGAGTTTGTGAGTTTAACTATGCAAAAATGCAGCTCAAAAATTAGGCTTCTTTGGCATCCTTGTTTCTATTTCCTGGGAGTTTTCTGTTCTTTTCAAGAATGTTTCAAGACATATAAAGATGAGTGATGCAACTTTATTCAAACCTCTCTGACTTGTGCCTAATCTTATGTATGTATTAGATGTTTAAGTGCTGGGCTTTAACTTCTAAGCCTAATGATCTACTGTCATCAAGCTGGGGTTGAAGGTCCTGACTGAAGCTTGTCTTGGTTCAATTTGCCTCCAAGGAAATCAACAGTAAACTGCTGATATTTGTTTTTGTGGTACTGGCAGGGGAATTTACACTTGAATCCACCCTTGGGTGGGTGGTAACCAGGACAGGAGCAGCGTAGAGGGGCAATTTCTCCAGTGGGTGATAATGACAACCATGTTTTTATCCAGCACTGACTCTGCCTGATGCACAGCAAATTGTGAAATTCAGAATCGGGACAACTATGGACCAGACAAGGATATGCATGATACAAACCCCAAATTCACATTACAGCTTAATGTATAATATTCACACATTGTTCTCAATCTTGACAGTGTTCCCTGACCTGGATGTCTGTGCCTGGGAACAGGTGAAGATTGAGCAAGAAAGTAAAGAAATAGACTTGCATAGGATAATTTTATTAATTTATCTATCATTTACGATATTATCCTACTTCAAAATTACTAAGAAAAACTGGTATTTAGGCCAGAAATTATTTTATAACATGTTTAAACAAGTTATCATTTGGGTTTAAATTCTAAAGAGAAATTTCTAATATGAATAACTGTGATCTATACTTTTAATATTGTGATAAAGGAAAAACATTTTACTTGAATAAAAGTCATATCAACATGATCTGCATTGCCACAGAGCAAATATTCATAGGAAGGAAGTATTTTCTGTCAGTATCAAAGATTTATTTTCAAAGCTGTTAGGGTATGTATGCACCTGGTGAGTTCCTTGTTTCCTGAATGCTACTGTATTATCACTGTAGACAGCTCCATGATCCAGAAACACCTGATCAATGACCAGAATGTGACCATTCCAAAGCATATGATTTCTTGTAAGTTTTCCTTGCCCTGAGAAATACGGCTGACTCTAACACACATTCTGTTAAATCAGCTTTTAGCTTCTGGCTTGTTGGCAAGCTAAAATCATGTTTGCCAACTGTAGCTTCTGATCTGAATGATCAGGTAAGCACAGGTATAGGTAAGATACTAAAAGAAGTTTTCTCAGCTGTCCCTCAGGCTCCCAAAATGCCCAGTCTCACAGCAGTAATTAGCTGGAGCTGAGTTCCAAGGAGATGTTCATTCCCCCTGTCAGAGATCTGTGCTCACTGCTTCAAAGGTAACCTTGACTAAGCCGCACTCTGCAGCATATGTGAAATGTCTCTCTTCAGTGTGGGTCCTGGTCCTTACTCCTTGACTTGGAGCAATACCTATCTCCAGTCTCTGTTAATGATGTTTTTCCATGGATAGAAACCCAGAGCATACACAAAACATGCCACAGCACTCTACAACTGGGCATAGTTTTTTTGATGGGTGGGAGACCAGAGCTTGGGTAAAATGCTACAGAGAACAACTATTAAAATTTTTTGACAAAACCCAAACTAAGGTATCTACACTTCCCATATGGTGTAGGAAGAATTAAACTTATATGTGTTTTACTGAAGATTGCATGCTTGGATATTAGAACCTAAAAAGGCAGGGTTTAAACACTAAGACATGAATTTATTTCATTACCTAGTAAATCACTAAAACAAGCAGTACACAGGTGTCAAATAGAATAATTTGTTGTTGTTCAGTATAGTCATCAGTCTAGACCCCAGGGGACCTAGTTAAAAAAATATTTAGTCCTACATATAATATGATTTCTCTTCACAAGATTATTTTACTGCAGGCAGACTTATTTGGGAGCTAAGCCCGTGCTCCAGATTTTTTATGTGTTTTCTTGATAATTTCCTGAACTGTTATTGGACCTACTGCTGGCACTTTATCTCCAGGATGCCTGAAACATCCTCACATGTCCGTGATGGTTCACTCAGTTAAAAGCCGCTCTGCTCTGTGGACCAGACTCTAAAAGACACAGCCATACATTCCTCAAGGGCTCCTGAAAATATCTTTGCCTTTAGTTATCTATGAATGATAGAATGACAGAAGAGCAGGGGGGAACCTAAGTGCTGATTAAAACTCAAATGCTCTGGGTTCTGTGACTGGTGCTTTGGAATACATTATAAATGACTTTTGAAAAAAAATTAATTTCAGGGTAGCAAATCAATACTTTCAGTTAAGTCAGGCATCGCTTCTGGCTGAGTGACACATATTAGGGCAATACACGAATAATCCTTCTCATGAGTAATTTCTAGGGCACATTGGGGTGACCACTTTTAAAGTCAGTGTATAATTATCAGATGAATGCTACTGGACTTTTTATTTCTGTACAGAACAGGTGGGGGAGACAAACTCTTTGTCCAAGAGCAGACCTACTAATCTATCAATAATGCTCAATGCATTCATTCTACAGGAGACAGATAATTTATCGAGATTGGTGTGTCTGTATAGACATACATATTATACAGATATGTCTGTGCATATAGATTTAGCAACTTCTTTATAAGCTGGTTTCATAACAGACCAGTATATTTTGAGAAAAAAATGGTTCTAGTGCTTGACACATAAGGCACAGAGATAGGAATGGCAAGGGGGCTGGTTGGGTAGGAGTAAATGTGTGAAGAAAAGGAGAAAATTAAGGAGTTCAGAACAGCAATGAAGATAAGCAGGCTCCAGAGTCTTTCAGAGATGAGGATTAAAAGCTTCAGATAAATGCAAACTATGAGGGACTGGGGGTGTGTGTGGGTGATGACAGAGACGGTGAGGAGATGCAGTAGGGGCGCTCATAGGGAGGGGTTACTGGAGCCAGGACAGAACTACATTCATTTACTCCTTCACCATTTGGGTGCAATTCCCACACTTCTGTATAGAAAAAAACCTGATAAAATGTGAAGTATTATGACTAGACTAGGCAACACCTGGTTTGGTTCTTTGTGGATTTTTTGGTGTGTTAACTTAATTTCAGTTCGGCTTAGAGCTCTGGGTTTAAAGTTCAATATGTTTTATATAAGAAGTGTGAGGTAAATGTCTTAATTCCTGTAGATGCATTACTTCTGTCTTCCTCATATTGCAGTATTTCGATGGACAAATAATATTAATTTCTCAGAAAAAGGAAAAAAAAAAAACCTAGCAGTGATATAGAGACCCTCCTTGACTCTTCAGTACTAATACAGACCATTTGGAAAAATCAGCAGAGCTTGTCCAGGATATCAGTGAGCATCTCATCTCAATTATATCCTTCAGTGCTCCTTCAAAAGACAGAGCATGTGTCTGAAAGGTAGAGAATATTTTAAAATAGGAGGAATGGACCAATGTTTTCTCTACGAGAAATCCAGCTGCCCACCTAATATACTGCACTAAAATTAAATTTTTCAAAACTTTTTAATTTACTTCTATTTATGCAATTCCAAAGAAGTGAAATTGAAATGTTTTTCCTCTTCTGCTTTTTTAATTGACCAAGAATTTTCTAATTAAAGGCGACATGCAATCCTTTAAAAAAAAAAAATTTGTTATGGTTACGGTTCGGTTAGGGTTACGGTTAACATTATCTCTAGTATTTTGATATTTTAAATTAATTTTACTAATCTGTGTTAATTAATCTGTGTAACTCAATTCCCAGGAACCTTAGCTTCTGTGTTTCTTTTGAGTTTAAGTAGATCTAGCACCCCTTTATGTGAATTTTTCTCGTATTTTTTTACTTTCTGAAAAATGAATTACAAATGCAAATTACAGTTCCATTTCCTTCTGGTTTGCTTTATGAAAATAATCATAAAGAACTCTTATTCTTACACCTCTTTTTATGGAGATTTTTTAGATTCACTGGGATATATATTTATGCAAGAGACTAACTTCAATTTCTATAGCTTCATTTACACACTAGATGAAGGCTGTGGTCTGAGTAGTTACTTGAGTTGTTTTCATCATAATGATGGATACTCTACTCCTTAAATTCTGTGCTTGTATTTACACACCTAAACAAGAGAATATAAAAACTTTATTTGATCTAGTTGAAGTTTTTAAGAAGAGATAATTTATTTTATATTAGTTTAGTTATTACTTTGAAACAATATGTTTTATTTCTCTTGGGCCACAGAATATACCAGAGGCTTTTGTATATGTGAATGGGTCACAAGCTATTGCTGTCACAGTGAAAATCACTTTCGAGAACTTCGCATATGTAGAGTGCACAGTCACAGCTCATAAAAAAATATGTTTACTGGACTGCCCTCTCTAGAAGAGTCTAAGGGATTTTTTTTAATAGTAATTTAATTTTTGACAAGCTGACTTTATTCATCAGTTCTTTGCCCTGGGAGTCCTTATCCTGTGTTACTGCAAAAAGAAACAGATTTCTTTTACTTTATATTCAAAAGCATGTAGCTCTGTTAGATTGCATGCAAATGAATGAATCAAGGGCTCAGTCTTACTCCCCTGGAATGAACTGAATATATGCCATTGAATTTAAAAAGGGTAAGATTCAGTTTTAAAAATAATAATTCATAGAGTTTGTCATCATAGATGGTTTTAATATATGCTTTTTTCGGCAAGCCAATAATTTTCTATTATTTTATCTTAAGATGAACAGTGCAGATTCAGGAAAGAAAGAGGTCAGTTCAAATAATGAGACTGAATGGGTCTCTAATTAAAATACTCAAGTCAGAAGTGTTTTACTTTGAAATGCCCCTGAAAATTCCAAACCCTTCCTATTGTTTCAGTTCTTCTGTTATCTGCAAAGTACTGTTTTCAATGTTTTCTATTTTTACTGTACCCGTGCATTTTTAGATTGCAGTTGTGTATGATTTTTTACTACTATGTTGAAGGTTTTTGTCATCCAAACATGGATGAAAGTCAATCATTTTAACTTCAATATTCAACATAAGCAAGTATATAAGCATGCTTAGATATGTGTGTTATAAGTGCTCTGATAAACCAGATATTGCACTTCAACAACTGAAAAAAACCCCTCTGTAGAGTGTGTTTTGCATGCTGAAAATTAAAATTCACTGAAATGCAGAGAAGAAATTACCAGTAAAACCAAACATTCTTTCGTTGGTATCAGACAAGTGTATCTTTGGGCAGTTGTTCTTGGTTTGCCATTTTAGCATATACTACAAGGACTGAGAAATGTTAAAACTAAGAAATATTTACATAGAAAAATATTGCAATTTGTGTACTTTGGGCTGAAGATATTTTGAATGTGGGGACACTGGAGACTGGGAAAGTACCCTGGAGAAGTTTCTCTGTGTGCATACCTGGGTCTCAGGCTCTTCCAGTGGCCAGTGTTGGGTGGTGGATTCAGTGGACCTTCCGCCTGCTTTGGTAAAAAAAATTATGCTTTATTAAGAGACAGGGCCAAATATCTCTCTGTTGTGTTCAAGCACCAAAGGCTAGGGATGTTGTTGTGATTCAGCCCCACACACCTGCTTGCAGTGATAACACAGAATGTGAGAATTCTCAGGTAGCATTTCTGCCATTTTTGTGAGACTCCAGTACCCACGTGACATGTCAATAGAATTTGTACCTCTCCAACTAAGATGCTACACTCTCTGTCATTTTGCTTTATTAATGGCTCCATATTTTACGTGAATCAATTATATAGTACCTTGCTCTTTCCATGCTCATCTTAGTACATAAAACAAAAATTTGAACAAACACTGAGATTATGTTTTAGGACTTGAAAACATCAAATAAAAGCAGCTTTTTTAACATGTAGAAGACACTGATCTGTTTTTATGCCTATTATTCATGCTGAATTCTTTCAAATGTCTTACTTGAACATCATGAAAGTGAACATATTGAACTTGACTTAACAAGCGCCACCATGCCACAATATTCATCTTACACAAACTTGAGTTACAAGCAAATATCACCTTGGGTCTTATGCGTTCTACAAATCCTCCACAATCATGACACATATGTCAGAATTTAGCTTTGGCAGTGCTGCCACCTTTCTTGACATATTCAGCCCTTTCTCTGATTTGTGTAACTGCAGAATCATACTTTGGAGAGCACTTACATGAAGTACGACAGTGTGTTTTGATTACGTCCCCCTAATATTTTACAATTAAAATTGATGTAATTAGTTATTTCATTTCCAAAGCAGCCCCTATTTTAGCATAATCCAGATCTCAAAATTAAATGCCTGGATTAACAACCCATATTAGTTTATAAGCACATGGATTTCTTTTTTCATAAAATACAGGTACTTCAGATGGGCTTCCTTCATCCTTTTTATTCCATTATAAAAATGCAACTCTGTGAAGTCAAAGTGAGCTACAGAAGCATTTGGTATTCTCTGGCGTCAGAGGTATATTAATCAGAAAAGTCTTTTTGAAGTGTCTGCTATCAAAGGAAGTGGTCT
Organism: Ifrita kowaldi; assembly: GCA_013398055.1. Lineage (NCBI taxonomy): Eukaryota > Metazoa > Chordata > Aves > Passeriformes > Cinclosomatidae > Ifrita > Ifrita kowaldi. The sequence goes on along the minus strand of VZRS01010166.1, from coordinate 364,985 downwards.
TTTATCTCATCTTACCTCCATACATAAAATTTCCAGTAGTGATCGATAGAGGAAATTTGTGAAGATCCTTCCAGTGTCCCTTAGGAAGCATCTCTTATTAGTCCATGCTGTAGGAAATGTTACAGTCAAGATGTGACTGCCATAAAAATGAGATGCCAGATCATTTACAAGCTTTTGGAACATCTCAATATTAACTGAAAAATTAAAAAATATGGATAAAAACATCTTAAATAATGTCTGTGCAATACAGATCCCCCCTCCATTCTGTAGCTTGGGAACATATGTAACACAGGAAATACATTAAGCTCATGTAAGACATAAACCCAATAATTAATTAAAAATATTTTAACTGAAACATTCATACTCTACTGAAAGAATCATAATTAGTTCAGATATAATTAGAAGTGACCAAGGAAGAACATATCCATGCAGAATATATTTCAGAAACTTAGTTTGTACCCCTTTACCTGGTGCTATGCTCACCCTTCTCCAGCTCCTCCGAGCCATAATGTTGGGGTTTTCATGCTGGTAGACAGCAAAAAGAAAGGAACACATAAAGGGGACACATGAGGCTCTTCACCATGATGCATATGATGTGCTTGTCAAGGAATTGTTCTTCCTCCCTTCGGGACCATTTTCTGATGTTCATTAACTCGCTTTTGGACGTATCTCTTTCTTCATTTGTCCATAGCTCTACATAACACCCAAATTTACAATATACGTTGCCTTGTACTTATATTGATATGATTTCTTTGTTCCCTTTGTTGTCCCTAAAGCCAGGTGTGTCCAGGTCTAGGTATGCATGGGGAGTTGTTTACAGCCAAGGGACCTCCCACGCCTCCACTCTGTGCTGTGTTCTGTGTCCCCATGTCCCAAGGCTGACCTCTTGTGTTTCTCCTCACTACCTCAGTGCATCAGGGCCTTTAATATCCCTCACTATACAGAATAACTTGTTGTTGCTGCTGGCTGCAGTTTTTGTGCATTTGTACAGCTTGTGGGCAGCATGGGGAAGTTGGAGGACAGCACTAACACAGCAGAGTGCCACGAGTTATGGTGTAGGAATAGAAAAGAAGCTGCATGCCTGGGGTACATAGTGTGCATTTTTGTCATACATCTTCATAGCCCAGTGCTTGGGTGTCATCAGCCCATACACCAGGCAAAACTGCATTGAATGTTTGACAGATATTTTAATGGAGGGCAGCACAAAAAGGCTGAGGGGAGCTGCTGTAGGCATTATACACAGTGAGTCTGTAACCAAAGGGAGGGGAAAGTGCGCACTCCGCTCCAGAGTACTCACACAAAAGAATTTACAGCACACAAAAATGATTGTATACACCAAGACATTTATGTCAAGGCAAGACTTAATTTTGCAGTCTCAGTGATGTATACAACGATTGAAAGAAGAGAAGACTGAGAGAAAAGGATGAGCTTAGACTCGGTGTTTGAATCATAAGCATTAATACTGTGATTTACCAGTATCTGGTCTTTAAGGTTTGCTGCTTAAGTACGTGTTTTCTTGGTCTGTGTATCTCTTAATTTTTTTTCCCATCAGTGATTTAAGGACATATACAGGCTTTGAAACCCCTACCATATAGTGAAAACCAGAAATCCTTAAGAATACTTTAAAAATAACCTGAATGAGTATTCATTTTAGAGATCACAGTGATTCTTGTAAGGTTTTAATCTCTTATGTAACTAGGGATAGCATCCCTATGATGTTATTGTATTTGGATAATAAGGAATTATTTAAGGGTTAACAAAAATTGAAAATAAAATTAATGATCTAATGTAGAATTACAGAAGATAGGAATCAATGTCTAATCTCAAATTACTATCTTGACTAAGGCAGATTCTAAAATCCTTCAAATTTGTCACCTCAAGGAAAGAAAACAAATTAAGAGCCTATTTTACCTTCTTTTTTAATCTGATTATACCCTTAGGTATTCTCTTCCTTGCATTGTTTTGGTTTTAAATATCGATAGATATCCTAGCGACTTGGAACTAAATACTGCTGCTTAAAAAAAACCATAGCTTTGTCTTAGTCCAGATAGTGTTGCTGATATTAACATTGCATTGTTTACAAAGCTACATTTTGATTTAGAAAAAGTAGAAGGAAGCAACACAAATTCCAATTCTTTCTTTCAGTCTTGAGCACTTCTTCTGCCTGCTAAAGTCAACTAAAGTGTTCCTCTTTACTTGCAGGAAGCTAAAGTGGAGTTAAGGCTGGAAAAACACTGAATGTTCTTGTGTAGCCTTTCTTTCATCATAAAAGTAGTTGTGTCAGCAACACCTAAACAGGGAACTTCATGCCCAGTAAACACCCACATTTTCTCAAAAGCATGAAACAGAAGAAATTTATGCGAGAAGGCTCATGATCTGTCGCACTTTAAACTTCTGAACTGGTAATTTGAGTATTTCTGCTGCAGACAACCTCTTTTGCTAAGACTATAAGAAATGTAAGTTTGGGATGTTTGCTTAAAACTTTCTACTATATATTGCAAAATAACTTCAACTGCAGAATCAAAAGCTTTTACTTCTGTACTGTACTTCATTTTGTCTAGTTCTTTACAGTAATTCTGCTACTGTCTTTCTAAGACTGATGGTCAGTGCTTCAGGGCAAACATTTGTGGCCTCTTAGTTACACTGAGGCAACCAGAACAGTTTGAGATAATTTGCTGAAAACATTATGACAAATGGGGCTGGTGATAGCTTCACTATCAGGTCGAGATTATCAGCATTTTGGGGCCAATTTAAAGTTAAGACAGTTGAAGATCTCCTATATTAACTATCTGCATTTGGTTACAGACATTAATGAGAAATCTTTGTCAGGTGAAGCTCGCAAACACATTTGCCCCTGCTATTTGAAAACAGCAAGAAATGACAGAGAAGAGTTGTGAGGAGTTTACTGGCCTTTTGAATATGTGCTTATGGAACACTTATTTCATATTTGCCTTTTTTTTTCACAAAATATATTCATTTGCAGTCTGGGAATAAACTTCCATGGTATCTGCATGGTACCTGCTATCTGCAGTAGTTGCAGTGTAACAATGGTTTGTAACTTGAAATCAGAGACGCCTTTGCAGCTTTCACTTGAGAAAAAGGCTCTGTTTGAGCTCTGTGACAAATTTTCTCTCTCTATGTCAGTCTTAGAGGGTGATATGCAATATGTACTTCATGGGGTCTTTCTGGTTTTGTTAAAAATTGTTGATTTTTGCTAAATGGTGGGGGATTAAATCAGGTAGTCTGGAAAGGACCATATCATAGAATCAGAATTCTTGAGGTTAAAAAAGACCCTCTGAGATCACTGAACCCCACCATTAACCCAGCACTGCCATACCTACCACTAAGCCACCTCCCTAAGTGCCACACATCCATATATTTTAAATATCATCCTGGATGGTGACTCTACCACATCCCTGGGCAGCCTCTTCCAATCCTGGACAACCCTTTCAATGACAAATTTTTTCCGAATATCCAATCTAAACCTCATATGGTGCAATTTGAGGCTGTTTCCTCTCATTCTATCACTTCATAACTTTATTTTTAATTTGAAAATGTTTAATTATTTCTTATAAATAAGAAAGGGGTAGAAATCCCATTTTAAAAGGGAAATACCCGTAACCAAAATAATTTTAATCAATTTACCTACAATGAAATAATGACATACTGAAGAACAGTACTTTGCTGCTTCAATGTGGTATAACTTTATATTTGCATACTTCTTTGCATTCTATGTTGTTTAAAACACCTACCTTTTAACTGTGGCTCTTCTGTTACCTTTGCACTTTAAAACCAGCTTCTGCTCAAGTTGAACCAGCTCAAAGACCTGAGTTCTGCAGTTTTTACTGAGCACCTGAAATACTGGAAAGGAAAACTCAAGCTTGAACTGAGTATAGGCTATTTAAGTTACATAAATAGCTTAGGTTTATTAATGGCTTAGGTTTCTTCCCTCTTCTGCTATATATGATCAAAAAAGTTTCTCATTAAAGTGTGACAGTGCTTTATATTGCCTGTACATAAAACCTCCGTGGTTATTATACAAAAAGAAAAGGCAAATGACAGTTGGTGTCAACACTAAACAGCTTAGGGAAAACTATTTCCTCAATACGTATGTAATTTAATTGAAATGCAATATTTCATGAATATTAGAAAGTGAGGCTTTATTAAAAATGGCAAGGAAAGTGAAAGCATGACTGTTTAGAGTAACAAGCAGCACAAATTTATTCATTCAATACATCACTGAATTATTTAAAACTCAGCAAAGCACAAGGTCATGGAATAATTTTGGCAAGTACGCATTTTTGCATGATGCATTTCCATAATTCCACTACATCTATAAAGTTAATCACAGCTTTGGCATGCAAGCCTGCTTCATGTACTAAGCTGAGCCAGAGAAAGGCTCTGAATTAAAACTTAGGAACAAACCAAACAACTGACACTACAAATGATTTGTGATAGTTGAAAGCAGATGTGAGCTCCATAATGCTTGCAATTCTTGCAAATATTTCATTTACTAAATCCCATATTTACTCGCAATACACATTTACAAGTGAAAACCTGTCATTGGTCTGGAGACACATCCAAATTAGTGTGCACACACAGAGTTTGGTGTCACAAGTCTTCTTGCGGACATAATCATTCTGTAACAAGTGAGAACTGACAAGAAGTGTTCTTTGGACCATAGGGAAGAGAGTGGTTGAGCTATCCTCGGAAAAAATCCACAGAAATTTGGTCATTTTTCTAATTGTGGGAATTAGTACTCACCTGTCCTGAGTGCAGACTGACTGCTAACAATTCCTGCAGACTACTAAACCAGAGAGGCTCAATTTATGCAATTTTCAGAATTGCATTGTCATTTCTATGCTCCCAGAAGGACAATGATATATGGGAATTGCATAAGGCTTAAGGCTTCTTCTCGGAGTGTGTTTGAGATTCTAAGACAAAACTCAGGGTATTTTGAATTTTGCAATAGAGTTTTTGCATTCAGGATTTTGCATCCCCTTTCCATATACCACCATCAATTAATTAAGGCGTGAGTTTAAGTATGATTTCAAGGACTCCCATAACCACGATCATGCAGTACTAGCTTGAAGACAGTCTGTTTTATATGGATTCTGATATATGGCTAATTTATAACTAAGTAGCATTAGAATTGTCTTGATAAATGTGACTGAATTCTAGGCAGAGGACTTACTAATATAACAAAAAGTAATCTACACACAGTAGTATAATTTTCCTCTTGGCAAGTTTTGAAAGAACTCCATACTAGCTTGGAGCTGCTGAATGTATTTGTTGTTTCCCCTCCGCTGCCTTCACATACACACAGAGGAAATTACGGATCAACCAGACTTTCAAAGAAGAACATGATTTTCATTTGAAGGCTTGGTGGACCTAATTTTAATTTCCAATAATTTGCTCAATTTATTTATTGTTCAGCTCAAGTTTTTTCCAAATTAGTCTTGAAATAGATGTAATTTATCTCAATATACTCTAAGACAAGTGCAAAAGTGACATGAAAGAGACAGCATCTAAATTTTGAATATTTGCAATATACTGAGTATATTGTTTTCAGCACCTTTTATCTTAAGAATTGTTTGGTTGTATTTAAAGAAGAATTAAGTATTTAAAGTTGCAATTTTTAAAACAGTACCCTGGTTCTATACAGATTGTTTATTATTTGCTTGACTTCCGAAGAATTCTCAGTTCTACTTTTTAAAAAGTAAGTCTTTTAATCTTGGTACCCTGTTCTGCCCTTAAAGTGGTTCTATACGTAGCAATCAGTGAATTTCTGCTGAGGCGATGCATATAGATAACTCATCCAATCACTTCTCTGCCTTTAAGAGAAATTGCTTTATAAATAGTTTTGGACCTCCCTGATTAATGAGAAAAATCAATGCGATTTTTATTTTGTGAATGTAGATCCCAAAAATTGTATTGTATATAAAATTACAAGTGTTTTAATAGTTACAAAGTGCTAATCAAATCTGGAAGGAATTAACCTCTTTAGAAATTGCTAAAAGTTTCCTTTTGTTGTTAAATCTTGAAATAGTTTTGTTGCTGGAGAAGAAAAGAGGGAAAGGCTAGAAAGTTAAGATGAGCTTTAGGGTATTTATTGAAAATAATAAGCAGTCATTTCTTCCACATTTTTGCATGTATTTGCATGTATTGAACATTGTCACTCAAGAAAATAGATACATTAGTCAATAACTTTAAGTGCTTTATGTGTTTACTTCATTATAAATTTCATATCACTATAAATTTGCCATTTATTCAAAACTGAAATAGAAACTGCTTGAGCACAGTGTCAAATGGCAAGAAGTTGCCATTTGATTTGGTGAATTTGTCTGCAGACAACCTATTCATATTCATCAGTTTCTAACTGTAGTTCTACAGAGGACAAGTTGCAGAACGACTCATAACCCCACAGATGATTGTATTCGTGTAAGCAGAGAAGATACATACCAATGATCTCAAAGACTTTCTTTAATATTTAAAGGATATTAAAGGATATTTATTATTTTAGGATATTTGATATTTCAAGGTGTTACCAGTTTGATCAGAAATTACATATTCAGTGCCAGGGCCCTATTTTCAGAAGCCAGTAGGACTGGCTTTATTAGACCCTGCTGCAGACAAAATGCCCTGAGCTGGATTTCTTTTGGATGAAGATAAACTAGGATGTAACTCTTGTGGCCACATCAGTGTATGCACAGGTGGGAGATAAAAAAACAACCCAGCGAAAAACACCTTTGCATTTTTAGTTTCTATTTTTAATATTTAGAACTAAGAAAAACAACCTGTACAATTGAAACTCAATATTGGCAGACCAAATAGCATTGTTGGAGCCCTAGCATGATTTTTAGTAGGAATTATTTGTGTCTTAGAAATGTCAAAAGTGCAACTGTGTCAGATCTTTGGAAGAGTTAAATGGATGTAATCTTCTGTCTGAATCTGTGATCAGCTTATTGTAGATGATAGCTAAGCATCCTATGCATACAGTTCCATATTATGATAAAGAATACTCAGTAAGATAATACCCATATAATTATATTATTTTTCTCCCCATCAATCTAATCAAAACATCAGCACTTTTTAAATGCTCGGCATTGTTGTTCTAAGTACCATGGTCACAATAATTCATCTATTGACTGTATCATCTCATACTGGTTTAAGACACATGAATAACAATTATAGAAAATTATTATTTAAAAAAGTCACTATATAAAACCTTGCTCAACATTGGAAGACAAAGCCCAACAAAATCCTGTGGAACATAGAAAGGGTCAGTCTTGATCTGTCTTTAACTGCATTACATGTGTGCCTTATTTGTTGGCATTTAAAAATACTAATTTGGAGCTTTATGAGAGGACAGCAAACGTCTTCTGTTAGCTTTCAGCCTAACAGTGTGTTTACTTCCTGTATTAATTTAGCTGTAAGTACAAAGAAACTGTCACTCTGATGTGACATTCTGACTTCAGATGTTAGAAAAACAGCAAATTATGTCTACCAAACATGCAGAGCCTTTGCTGTCACAAGTTATGCATTGTCCAAAGACAGATTCTTTTAACTGTATGGTTTCAATAGGAAATCTCACTGCAAAGACAGCTCTATAAGAATCTAATATATAAATCACGGGTTATCTGATTTTATTGCCCCTTTTACTCATGAGTCTTGCAAGACAGTTTGCAGGAAAGGGACCAAGAAAAGATCTGAAAACATTCTATTTTCTAAATTACTCTTTGGCCATGTTTAAGGGAATTTGTCTTATCCTTAAGCAACTAGTTTGATGTCGTTCCCTGAAAGTTCTGCTAAAGTGATTCTTGTGTGACCTAACAGATAATAGTGCTGGGGTTTTGAGATGCCTGTTCTTCTCACCCATAATTCAAGCAGTCTTAGGAGGAGCACAAACTGTGCTTTTAATGTATTTAATGAAAGCCTCTTTTTAAAGGTGAATCACAAATAATCCAGATACTCTGTCTCAGATCATACCACCAGCAATTTATTTGTGTGTCTTCCTAACAGCAATTCCCACTGTAGCAATTAACCCAGATAACCACCCTCCAGAATCAAAGCTGTGTTCTGTTGGCTCCATTTACCTGTTTTTCCAGGCTCTGCAGATCCCCAGAGAAAAGAAAAACACAAAGAGAAAGAATAGGGCTGGTCTCAGAGGAGAAATCGTCATCCTCCTTCAAAACCGAACTTTGGGTGACAAGGATGGTACAGTCTTCTCTGCTGATTTTTCTACAGAGCTGTACTGCCTGTGCTCAGGTACAGGCCCTCTGAGAGGGATATTGATCGCACAGGTCTGAAAAAACTGTCACTGCTTTGAACTGATAATGCCGGAACAGAAGCCACTGTAGATGACTTTGATCTCAGACTCCTGGAAAATGAATTCCTTTGGGGAATGGAACTTGCTGCCTCCCTGGCCACAGGAGTGAAGTTTTTCCCCAGAAGGGTCATGTTTCATCAGATTCCTTCACGTGTTTTTGCCGAGACTTGTCCACAGAGCTGCCATTCCCATGGATAATGACCAAGGAGTACTTCTGGGAGTGAAGTTGTGAAATACTGGGAACTTCTGGGGAGACACAGCAGCTCTGTTACTGAATGATGGACAGGTCCATGGACTTTACTGTCTAATCTGAAGAATGTTCCTGTAAAGGCTTGTAAGCAACTTAACAACAGATCAAAGATGTGATTTTAGTGTATTGAAAGCAATGCAATCCTCAGGCTGCCTGTATTTTAAATATGACATCTAGTGAATGCTGCTATATTTAGTTCTGCAACAAAATCCTATACATTAGTGAAAACAAGCAATAGATTAATAGATTTTATGGTCTTGTGCCAACACAGAGTTGTCTTCCACATAGACTTGCTGGACTCTATGAAATTATTAAAAAGTGCTCATGTTAAATGCCTCTCCAGATATTCTGAACTACATATATTTCTGTGAGATAAAATATTACAAAAACAGAGCAGGGATAGAGGGTAGTCTTGCTTGTTAAAATGTTATGGAAGATTAAGCTGTGAAAATCCTTTCTGTGACCTTGCTTTATGAATAAAACACTGCTTGTTCCACTGGTGGGTGAAATTAGAAAATGCAGAAGAAAGTAAAATGACAGCTATCGGTCCTTATGAAGTTATGACCCCATTGCAAGCTCTGTGGGACAAATTGTAAACCATGTTATCCAAATGAAGACCATTTCAATTCTAATCACCACTATTAATATGCAAATTTTCTAAATACAAATATTCCCACTACAGTAAAGTACACATTTACTTTGGAGAGTAACAGACATCCCATTTTTTAAAACTCATTTTTACCACTTGTACCTCAAAGACCCTACATCATAGTTCTTATGCTTACTATTAGTTTTAAAAATAAATTTATTTCTCCCTGAGCATGTCAATGACACTGCTTTAGTCAGCAAGATTTTGGATTCCCATTAGTGCTTTATTTCCCTCCTTAGGGATCTATGGCCTCCTTGGCACTGCTACTCTCTGTTTGTGGCTCCCCATTAGGCACTGCATTGTGCTACCACTAGAACACCGTTCAAGTTTGGCTTATGATCATTTTACTCTCCATCACATGGATTTTATGTCATTACAAAGTATTAGTGCTCTTAATATCTTCACCTTTCTATATAGCTAAGCTAGTTCATTGTTCTGTGAATTTGTTTACAGCTTGCTTCCTTGATGGGATTTGGGTATTCTCAAGAGCCAAATGGAAAGAAAGTGTGTTTAAATGTCATGGGCACCCCAGAGGCTGCCGCAATGCAGTGAAGGAATGTGAGGAAATGTAAGGAAATGGAGTTATCTTTTACACCATTTTATGTGCAGCTCTGTTTATGGTGAATGGAGGTGATGGCATATCTGTATTTTAAGTGAGAGTATTGAACAGATGTATTACAACTTCATTATATGATATTCTAATAACCCTGTAATTGTTTTTAAAGGGACAATTGCCTTTCTTACTATTGTGTTACACACAAAATTGAGACAAGCCACAGAGGAATTAGCTATTTCACTAAATACTACTTCACGTGAAAATTCGCCACAAAACAAGAACCCCAAAACTTCCAAAAAATACCCAAATTTTCTGCTTTCTCTGCTCTATACAAACAAAAGTGAAGCAGAGAGAACTAATCAAGGATATTTCTTCTCAAACAATCTGTCAATTTAATGTTTAACATAATATTTCATCAGCGATTTCACTCCTATTTTATTAGCATTAGCTACAATCTTGGAGTCTTAAAAATGTCCCAGGGTTTCTCTGTCTGTGTCACCTAAACATTTTACTTTGTTAATAAATTTAATAGCACTCCAAGCATGAAATTTTTATTTTAGCTACAATAAAGCTCTTCTGCAAAATCTGGGGGTTAAAGCTAATTGACCTTCTGTCTAGAACTATTCTTCAGCCCTTTCCTTTGTTACAAAGAAAAATGGTTGTAAGTACCTGGAATAACTGTAGGCTTGGGTAGATTTTCTAAATATCATTTCTCGAGGGCATTATAAAGTTATGCTGCCTAATGTAATGTAGATCAGTCAGCAAGATATTGTCTTTATCAATAATGGTGCCATCATATGCAGTATCTAAAAGATGTCTGATACACTTCCCACAGGAATTAGAGAAAGAGGGCAATCAACAGTCATAGAAGAGAAAATATGATTTTTTTGTTGTTTTTTACACAAGAGTCCTTGAAGATGTGCCAAAAGTGTGAAAATAGAAAAATTTTTTAAATTTGGCTTTTTATAGATTTAGATAGTTTTTGGGATTACACAAACTACACAACAGCATTGAATTTGTGAAAATCTTTTTCTTCAACAACTTTCATCAACTTTGTCCCACAAATATGACAGTAACTGGAGAACTTGTAAGGGAGATTCAAGTGACTGTGAGAGAAGTTTGAATCCTGAGGTGTTTCAGGTCAGATATTACAAAACTGTGGCAGGGATTGAGCAATCTTTAAACTAGACCCATCTTGTAATAAGTCACTGAAAGCCCCTTTGCCCTCAGTGTGTTCTCAAATACAAAACTGCATAGTAAGGAGTTAGTTTGGAACTATATAAAAGTCAACTTTGCTAAGGAAGTCTTTTTAAATCCTTTCTTCCTTTTTATTCCCACATCTGAAGGTATTCAGATGAACATTGTGAACAATGTTCACAGCATTGTTTTGTCATCAAAGATTTTAACAGAGTAATAGAAAGATATTCATACAGATGCCAGAAAATTCCTTGCAGGTGCTGACGTATGGAGAGAATATATCTCTCTGGGGTTTTTCACTAGGGCTCCTCATCTGAATTCATACTCTCATCTCAAAATTGCATTTTCAAGTACTTATGGTTGCTTCATTTGCAGGAAAAATAAATAGTTATAAATCTCCATTGTACCTATAGGATTTTTTTACCAGTAATCACACCTTGGTGGCATGAAGATAGAGACAAATATGTTATCAGTTATCATGTAAGTCACCAAAAGTCTTGATGTAGAGAATTTCTTAGAGAAAATGCTTCAGCAGACTGGAAAATAAATTTACTTCTCACTGGATTTTTGAAAATAATTTTGCCTATGGGATTTGGAACATAACAATAACTTGATTCTTTTAACATTTAAAAAATATTTTATAATATGAAATTAAAATCTCAGGAGGACTAAAAGGGGATCTAAGCCATACTGGGATAAGACCATGCTTGATTTGGAGAATGTGCTTGAGGCATCCATCAGTTTGAGTCTGGCAGTGAGCTGGAGAAGTCAACTGTATGCTACTTCATTCAATAAATCCACAGGGTTAGCTGAATTCATGGCACACTGAATCAGAAGTAGCTGTCTTTCTTGCCCCCAAGAGGAAAGTTTAGAAGTTTGGTAAGCACTGTCTACCTAATACACTAGCAGTACAATAACCTGTGTATGTAAATACTTAGTTGGAACTGGTATGAATAATATATAAACATAATTGCTTAAACTGGCTAACATGTATTATGAGCAGCAATTCCTTTTTTTTCTCCAGAACAACTTAATAGGAGAAATGTCTGTGTGTTCACAAGCTTTACATGGTAAGAAGGATGTTTTAATTATTTTATTTTTATTTATTTTATCACTAAGTAACGGTCGATGTCTTGCTTTGTTATGTTTCAGGGTTTTTTTCATGAGCTGAAAAAATGTGCAGCCTTTTTATATTCTTGTACTGAGAGAAGGATCAAAAAGAAAGCAGTAGGTAAGGTTCTTCTTTAATATATATATGGCCGTAAAACACTGATTCCCTGTTCAATTCTGTCATTTGATAAATATCATAATGGCTATTACTCGTTAAAAATTATAATATTGCAGGAAAAATTAGTTCTCTTAGCAGTTTTTAATAATACATTTGTAAATCTGGATATTTTATAGTATCACTTAAATTCTTTTGAATTATCCAGAAGGTTCCAGGCTGTGTCATGGAATTATCTCGAATTAAAAGATCTGAAAAGTTTCCAACTTACAAAGACAAAACAAAGTTGAAATTTTTTTTTTCTCCATTTATATCTGAATGAAACTTGGCTATTTTTATATCACATGCATGTTATTCTAGTTCCTAAATGATTGTATTTTCTACAGAAATGTTTTTGAAGTTAGAACTATAAACCATGAGGTCCCTTAGCAGGAATTAAAGCTATCTACTTGCTCTAGGACATATGAAATGCACTAAAACTCACGTAGCTGTTCTTAGTGGGATACTTTGTAAAAAAGTGGATGTGACTGAGAAGAGTATTAGTTTTCTGTTGTGATATTTGATCAGGTGGAACTCTCTGTTCTTCTCCAAGAAGTTGTACTCTGCAGTAAGGAAGAGACAGCATCAGTAAATAATAGATGTTGGAGAGAGAAACTGGGTACTGTTTTAAGAGCAATTCTTGAGCTAGGAGAAGGGAAGGCAACCCTAGACAGAAGAGACTGTGTTAAACATTGATGAAAGATGGTACCAGGTGTTTCCATGCCTCAATATGCAGGGGGCTGGGGAGGACAAAAAAGGTATAAATGCCTTTGTTTGTCACTTCCTTGTTACCAGATAAATTTCAGAAGCAGTCACCAACCCAGCTGAACTGTCACTTCAGCTCTGTGCTTCAGGGGAGAGCTGCAAACATGAGGTGGTTGCCAGTCTGAGAGGAACAGGAGCCAGTGGGAATTGGAATGTCAACACTCACAGGATCTTCCTGCATTTGCTTCCCCTCATAGTCACTGAAGTACTGTGTGAGTACCATAAAAACTTTCCTTGCAAGTGTCTGGTTTTGGAAGGAAGCTTTGAGGTAAGCGGAAAAACAGCAATGAAGATATTTTGCTGCTGTCTGTCCTCAACAGGATTGTACCCCTGTGGAAGAAGATAAATCAGGGTGATAAATTCTGTGTTCTACAAGCTTCAGAGTAGAGTCAGTATCATACCAAATTAAGAAATACCTTATAATTCCTTAATTTGAAAGCAGAAAGCCTATTTAACATAATATGCCAACCAGAGATAGCACAGGGAACCCATCAAAGCACTTCATAGAAAGCAAAGAAAAATAAATTTGCCTCTGTGGCCAGTGTTTAAAATTATAAATCCAAAAGAAAAACACAGAAAAAAAAGAGAACTAGTGAGACTTCAAAATCAGAAGAAAGAAAGAAGACTGAAAATAACTTGAGACTGCCTAAGGCAACCATTAAAAGCGATCAGGCACAAAATATTTGTGGAAATGTGAAGTATAACTCAAATTCACTGAGACAAATAGTTGAATTAATGTAATTGCTGAGGTAAGCATCAGAACACCGTTTATATTTTGAAAATTCTTTGAGATTTTACTTTTAAATGAGTAAACTTTTCTAAACACAGAAGACGGTAAAAGTCATGTATGATATGTATCATAACTCTGTAAAATTAAGACCAAAAACAATACAGAAAATACCAGTGAGGAAATTATAGAGAGAGCAATAGAAAATTACTTTTATTAAGTAAACATATGTATCTTTCTTAAGTCTTTGTGTAATTTTGTGAGGATCTGAATTATGCTAGCACATCTTTACTCTTCAGTTATTACTAAACATAGTAAAAAAAAAAGAGAATTATCAGTAGAGCTGTGAACAAAATTATTTGCCTGTCAGACTAATTTTTCTCTGCTTTAAAACTATTGCTAATCTGTGCCAGAGATGAAACAAAACTTTCCATTTTATCATTCAGTAGTAGACAGCTATTCCCTTTTGAAACAGGACATTCTGGACTATGGGACACCTGATTCTGGATCTTATTAAAAACAGTGGAAAATCTGAGCTGCTGCTCTGAAAGAGGTGGAACAGTCTTTTCAATATGCTCTCCACTTTTTTTTCACCTTTTCCCAGGAAATACTCAGCTGTCCAAAGCATTAAGTCAACAAGAATCAACCAACAATTCACAGCAACAAGTAGTGGGGTGCTATTATATAGTGGCAAATGTGAGATATTTCAAGTTAACAGAATATTTTCTCATTACCCAGTGGATTTTTTTTTGCAGTGGAAAAATTACTGGGTTTGCAAGGAAATGCAATCCTATGTCTAGTTATGAATTCAAAGCTTAAACTCTCAGAAATATTTACCATGCGAAAAATGTCGGCTTTTTCAAAAAGACCCTAATGAATAGCAGCATAATCAAAATTGTGCGACAAGGAAGAGTGAAAATAACAGCTGCCTTTTAAAAAAGTGAGTAAAATGGGGGACTGGCAAATTCCTTTCAAATGACCCACTCTAGTGAAAACATAATTTCATCCTCACTTTAATTAGTCTAATCAAGATAATGGGTAATTAATTGCTTAAAACTGGATGGTGGATTGGAGAAAAGCAAGTAGAAATTCTAAATAACTGTTTACTATTCCAGCATTAGGATTATTAGGCCTTATTTTAGGCCTCTAGGATAAAAAATTTCCTAACTAGTCCCACCCTACTCAAAGCAGTCCTTGATCTTCCAATTACATTTTCAATGGGGAAAGTTTCATTGAAGTTAATGATTCTACACATAGTTGAGTATCCCTATATTTGTAAACTGAGGGTTTCGATTTACAGAGAACTATCCATTAAAATGCAGCTTTGGTCATACTTCTACTATGATTATTATTCCCTCTTCTTGGTTTTTAGGGTTTTTGGAAAAAATCACAGTTCAAAATGCTTCTAGTGAATTCCATTAATAACCTTTTCAACTCCAAAGTTTTCCTTACAGTAAATGCAATAAAACTTAAACATTCAGTTCTTTGGAATAATGCCAATATTCATTTAAAATAAAATCATATAGAAATCACTTTCTTCGGAATACAGTACAGGACAAACAGATGTGCTCTGAAAGCCAGCAGTTATTTCCCATCTCCTGGAGAATATTTAGCTTGTATATCCAATTTCTGATGCCTGCTAGCCCATGGATCTGTCATGATGCGAGATTGCATACCTTGCCGTAGAAATACAGATCCTGCCACTCAGGGCTCATTGGAAAGCTCCACCTCTGTGTAGGTAAACAAGCATCTACAAAGGGACTTTGTCTGTGTGAATATAATTGTATGATTATGTCCTAAAATGCTCTTCCCCTCCTGTAAAACTTGATTACCTGAAGCGCCTCCGAAAAAGGATGGAGATAGAGAGAAGAAAAAGGCAAAATCATTGTGTTGTCTTGCAAAAAAACCAGAAAGAATAGCTGAAACAAGGATGAGAGACTTCTTGCATTACACAGATGTTTCCTCTGTAAAACCTCAGCTCTTTGTGGATTTCAGTCATAAGTAGATTGAAAGTCTAGCTCTGATTTTCTTCAGAAACATGTAAAATGGTATAGTTAGCCAACCCAGAAAATAGCTTTTTTAAAAACATCTTTTCTATTTGGTATGTTTACATCAAAATGTTAGTTTTATTCTATTGCAATTTATAAAGGTTCTTTAGAAAATGTGCACCATAAAGAGTAAACTTTTGCTTATTGTTTCTTGTCTGGTATAACTGGTCTTGGAGTAGCTGGAAGAGACAATGTAATGGGAATTAAAGGGTAGAACAAAAATTACTCTTTAAAAATATCATATCACCTGGAGTGATTTAGACATAAGAAATTATATCTTTCTAGACTAATTGAACACCATACTGCAAACTGGGATTAGGATTTTATTAAAGAAGTGTGGATGCCACAGGGTAGGTACCTATGTTCAGTTCATGTGATGCAGAAGTCCCTTTCAGACACCAACAGAACAGGTGAGTACAATTCCACAGATCCAGCATTATGTTTGCAAGCCTGTCAGAGTGGATGTTAATGCCATTTTAGTGCATCTGAGGAGTTTGTAATCCTCTTAATTGTTCTGGAAAATTTAGGGGTTTGGCCATTCTTTGTTTCATGCTTGCATTTCAAATATTTATGGAGTCATGTTTTTGGAACAGTGAAAATAGCCAATACAGTGTTTGGACAATGCCTTTAATGACATGCTTTAACTTTTGGACAGCCCTGAATTGGTCAGGTCATCCTTGTAAGTTCCTTCCAACCAAAATATTCTATTCTATTCTATTCATGACTGGTGAAAATAAGGAAGTTCCAACCTGTCAAACAAACCCCATTTTGTTTCTCTGCATTATTACCTACCTATTAATGTGATATTTTTTCCAGAGGGTAAACTGAGACAAGCTGAGGAACACAGACACAGGAGAGGCACTCAGGCTATTCTGTGACAGTGGGTCTTTGGATAGCTTAAGGTCTCAGGTTTGCTCTTTTTTCAACCCTGCCCTGTAAACAACTCATTCTAACCCTGGGTGAGCTGGCACATTGTTTTGCGTGGTTGAACATGGACATGCCCTAAGTTTAAAAAAAATTGGAGAAAATGTTTTTGGTTTTTCTTTCATCAAACTAATTTTTTTTAGTCAGCATATCCCATTTACATTGTCCCTCTGTAAGTGCAATGAAGATATGATGCTCTATGAAAAAGATGTGGCTTCAGCCAACAAATAGCTGGGAACTGCTCTATAAAGTATGCATTGAAATATGACCTTGAGGTTGTGAGGAAAGGCTGCAGAGCCAGCACACTCAGGTTTCCTCACCTCCTCACCTCATAGTGACCCTTGGCCTCCAAGCTTGCCTACTTGGTTTCCTTCCGAGAGTCAGGCTGAATGATAAGGACAAAGGGTCAACAAGACTATACTATCCCACCTACCTCCCAGGATGCTCCTGAACCTGGCAGCTGTGAAATGCTCCCATTTTCTGCCATTAGTTCACACCCTGTAGACCAAGCATTCCACAGTCATAAAGGAAATCTGTGATAGAAATGGAAATGGGTTGTAGGTTTTTCAGGTGAATAGTTTATAGCTGGTTGAGAAATTCTTTAGCAGAAGGGATGGTGAAGGGTCTGCAGACGCAATATAGCCAGCTTTACATCACTGCCCAAGCCCACAGCTACACTCTGAAAATCTCTGGTTGTCTGACTAAATTCTCTAAATTCTTTCAGAGCAATCAGAATACTCTAAATTGCTTTTTAGAAGCAGACCAACTTGCTAGTCTGAAATTCAGAGTTTAATATCTTGGTGAGTTTCATTACACTTAAAGATCCCCGAATAGTCAACCTATTTCTTCTCTTTCACAGATTTCTTTATTTCTAAGAACTTTTCTTAATTTCCTATGTGTTTCACTTTTTTGACTCTTTGCATTTATTTATAATATTTTTTCTTTTATTTTCATCTGTGTTATGGCTGCTACTTGTTATATGCATTACTACACATAAACATCCTTAACCTTTTGTACTAACGAAATGTAAACAAGCAGCAGGTATAATTCCCAACCAAATTTTAACTATATTCGTAAAAAAATAGAATTATGCATGTCTGTGTTAAACAGTATTCTTCTCAAGCTTATTCTTTTGAGTGACTATTTTCTGGGAAATTCTTTGTTGATTGTTTCTTTTGTATTTATGCCTACCTGATACAGTATCTCACAATTTGAATAAATCTTCAAATGCAACCCCCTCAACGCAGAAAATTCTTTGGCAGCCATTCTCCGCTAACTTATTATGTATATGTTTATATATAGAGAGATACATAAAAAGTAAACCTGCAGTCTTAGAAAGTAGATTTAATGAAAGAATACAAATTTATCTTCTTTCAGATAATGCCATATGAGATCATAAATTGATCTGAAAGGCTGGCAGCCTATTCCTCAACTGTATTAGGTTTGTCTGCATTAGATAACAATGGAAGCAGCTGGATGTGTGTCTGAAAGTCAGATTCCCATTCAGCAGCACAGAGACACAAAGTCTGTGGGAGTAAACATTCCTATCAAAGGTGAGGCTATTAAGCGAACAATAACAAATAAAAAAGCAGCCTCATGAAAACCTCCTCTCCTTATTGTATTTAGTGTCAAATCATCATGGTCTTAATGTTGCTGATTATATCAGTGACATCCTGCCCTATGTTGTTATACTCTTCTATATCTTGCTGAGTAATGGTTGAAATACCATCACAGATTATAGTCTTCAAAAGGATTTTTGCTTTTTAAAACTAAGAGAAAATGCAGTTTTTATTCTTATCAAGGTCCATGCCAGCTCCAGAAAGTGGATTATCCTCTGCCACTGTCTACCCTCTCCATTTACTATCTTTCCAGTCATATTTTTCCTTATTTTTCCATATTTCCATATTTCCATATAAAACCTTACCAAAAAAAAAAAACCAAAAAAACAAACAAACAAACAAACAAAAAAAAAAACCAAAAACCAACCCAGAATAATTTCCAAAATATGTCTGTTTTGTTTAATTTCCCCTAGGTGTAATTCTTAGAAATCAGTCCAAAACATTACACACAAAATAAAATGTAATGCTAGCAGTAAGGCAGATGAGATGAACCATGAGTTTAGGGAAGAAATGTGTGGAAAAGGTATTAGGGAAAGGAAAAGACAGGATAGGATTCTGACTGTAGAACACTGAGAAAGAACAATAACATGGAACTTCTTTTGTATTCTGAGTTCCAGTCACCCTCGGAATCACAGTTGGTTGTTTTGGACACAGGTTTTGTACAGTAGTATAGTGAAGAAAGGATGATATTCCTGATGGCAGCAGCTGGTAATTGTTCCCAGATGACAGGATGTGCTGCAGTTTCTGCTCTACTAACAGCTTAAACCAACTGTATTGTATCTAGTGTTTCTGCTTTTTTTAATTGCCATTTATGATGCTAGCATAATTAACACCATTTTCAATCTCATTTGCCTAACTTATTAAAACCTTTTCTTTTTTCTTTCCCCTCAGTTGTGGGGTGCCTTTGTCATTTTTATCTAGGTTCTTTCCCTTTAGCAACTTTATGTCTGCCTTTCTTAATGCACTTGGAGCATATGCTTCAATTCTCTTTCCTACAGCCACTTTCTTTGTCTGACTCTAACTTCCATTGATACAGAGCAATTTTACAGATATAGATACAGAGTGTACTTTTTTCCATCTATAAACCTGTATCTATGCAAACTGAGCATTTAGATGCCGTGGACTAGTTCCATACAAAGGAAAATGACAATGAAACACTGCACCTACAAAATTTAATTTTAGGTGCCAAACTATTTCCTAAAATTTATGTTTGGAGCCCATATTCACCTATCCACTACACACAAAACTTGAGTAGAATTCAAGTCAAGCAGCTCACTAGAGAGCCTTTGAAGACAGTTGGTAAGAAGGAGACACTCTCCAAAGATAAAGTTCATTCTTGAGCATACAAAAGGTGCTTATCCCACTTTAACAATCATCCTAGTGAAATCCTTTTGTTTAATGCAATGAATTCTTTTTTCTTGATTTTCTACCTGGAAATCACAAAACAGATAAAAATTTTCCCTGTTTCTAGGCTTGAACATCTCTTGGAGGTTGATTTTGAACAGACATTTGAATTCCAACTGTTAGAGAAGAAGGGGGACTCAAGAAGGAGATGGAGATGAAAAACATTAAATGTACTCTCTTCATGTCAAATGGTTCAAACTGTAGTTAAAGGTAACTTGGTCTTGAAGATTTCTTGAGCCTTAGCCATGAGGTGGATATCAGGCTGCTCAGCAATACCAGCAGGATAAAGCCATGTTATCCACATGAACAGTGGTGGAAATGTGAATCATGTAGGTTTGCCTGGAGGAAACTTTGACAATTGGAGAATTTTTAGAGCACCTAATGAAACATGAGTGTCTCAGTGGTTGGAAGCTGGACTAAATGACCATTGTAGGTCCCTCCCAACTGCAGCAGTGCGTCCTAAAGAAGCAGGGCTACAACAATCCATTCAGTGGCAGTGGAGACCATGGGCACCATGGAATGGGCACCATGGAGTCTGATCTATGTCTACCCACTTCCTTCAATGTAACATTTAAGTTAGCTTTTGGGAGTTTTATTTTTTTTTCCCTGGTTTTATTTTGTATGTTTTTTCCCCATAAAGCTGAAGTCCAGGGCTAGTTTCTATTTGTCTGTGAGTTAAATAATGATGAAAGCCAAACTTTTTATGAACTGCATTATGGAATATATACCATATATATATTATTTTGCTCTCACACTTTTCTGCTAGAAGTCTAATGACAATTATGAGTTTGTGGTACTATGGATATAAAAAAGAAAAGGAAGTAAACCAGAAGGGTATTACTTTTCTCAGTGTTAAGCAATTGTTTGAAGTTAGATGTGTAAATTTTTTTCTTTACCTTAAAAGGTTCTTTAAGATGTGGAGTTTAAGACACCAGAGGTAAATAATTTCCCTGTTCTCAATTTATAAAATAAGTGATTTTGTAAATTGAACCTGGAAATAACAGATTGGCCATTCAGCCTTGGTTTTCAAGAAAAAGCCTCAGAAATCCCACAATTCTACAGTGCAGATTTGTTAATATGCGGAGACCTTCAGAGTGGTCCTTTGGCTTTCTTGCAAGGTGTAATGCCTGATAAGTTAAAAATAAAAAAGGCTTGTGGGATCTCAAAAAAATCTCTGATTTTCTTCACATTAAATACTGGAATAATAAGCATTCCTATTTCTACACTAGTAAACAGTCCAGACTACCTGTGTGGGATGATCTGAGCAAACCCAGATCTGTTAAATTGCTATTCCTGCCATAGTTACAGCCTGTGCCAGTGGCCATTGCCTCAGTGGCCATGCAGAGGTTAGTGTTTGGCATGGGCCAAGGACCATTTGCAGTAAGTAGCTCAAATACAACTATCTTGTTTCAGAAGGTAAGAGAACTTTTTGTGAGATATAGTACAAATGTGGAAAAAGGATTAGGGGTAGAATTGGAGAAAACCAGGAAGTTATATTCACATTGACAGAAGATCTAACAATAAGGAAGTTATAGGGTGAAACTGGTTGCTACTGCCTGGGTGAAATGCAGTTGCTGCTCCCTGGATGGGATTTGGTCAGCATGTCCCACTTCCCACACACAACACATGCTAAGGGGAACTAAAGGGAGGATGGAGCAGAGCTGACACACCACAACCAGGCTCTGTTGAAATCCTTGCAAGTAGGGGAACTCAGTGGTACCTTGTAGCTGATAAGCCTCATAGCAGCTTGCAACCGAGGGGTAAATAAGATGTCTTGCTGCTAAACCAGCAACCATGGCGAGATCACAGATGTAGCACAGTGCACACCTCCATCCCAAGGGCTGCCACACGTGTAATACTGATTAGCCAACTCTGAGGTACCCCCCACTGAACATGATGGATGACTGGAGTCAGGCTGCACCTAAACATAAAATGTAGTATAAAAGTAAGTTAGTGTGAGTCCTGCAAGGGTGCTGGCACTTCCTGGCAGCAGGGAACACACCTGGCTATGGAGGCCTGGGAAGGGGTCTCCCTTATGCTGTTGGCATGTGTCCCTCAACAAGCCAGTCCAACTGCCCTTTAATCCACTCGAATATTCAGTAAAGGGTCCCCACGGTGGGATGCTGACAGACTGGTTGGGCACAAGGGTCTTGGCTTTCCTGAGGCACTGACAGACTAATAAAACACAAAGGGTTTGAGAAAATCTCCCCTTTTCACATGACACCAACTTTCCTATCCCACCTCATCTACAGCTATTCCCTCTACTACCACCAAAATTCAAGGAGAGTCTATAGAAATAATAAAACTCTTCCTGATAGTGGAATTCTCTTTAAGAGCATGCACGAAGTAAGAGAAAGGCCAAAGCATGAAATATAATAAAACTACCAGGGCACACAAAAGATAATAAATAATGCTATGAGTGCATTAGCAGTAAAAGAAAACTAAGGAAAGTGTTGTCTGCTGCTAAGTGGTCTAGGAAAGCTCTCTGAAAAATAATGACAACAAAACTAATACATGTTTTCATTTGAGTCTTCTCCAGTGTATGCAGTTGGACATTGTCAATATAAATAACACAATTATTATGAACCACAAATATTTTCTGTCAGACTAAAGAAAGATGGATTTGGATACTTGAACAAATTGTGTTTTGAATGGGCTAAATGAGATAAAATTGACTCAAAGGTTTCCAAAGTATGGTTGAAACAGTCTCAGAGGCTGACTGATTATCTCTAAAAAAATAACAGGAGAGGTTTCAGAAAAATGGAAAAAAAAGCTTTTTTGCTGAAATGAACCACAAGGAAATTAGAGTGCTGTCAATATAATATAATTTATGAGAATAATTAAACTCCTTATCAGCACCTGGGAAGAAAAAAAGTGTTGTGAGTAAGCGCTAGCAAGGAATATCTAGAAGAAATCAAGTTAAACGTACTATATTTTAAGCGAAAGTAACTTCCCATGTTATATGGCTAGATAAAATAAGTAGATGCTTTATAAGTGATTTTTTTAAACCATGTCTTTTTGACTGTTCAAGAAAAGAATTTTCTAGACAATGAATTTCTAGACAAAACATTGAAATGAACCTGTATAATCCCTGTTTAAAGCAATCACACTCTACTTCCTTCAGCAAATATATCCTTGCACTTTTGTGGGAGTTATTTGGTTGTGTCTTTGGCAATAACTGATGAGCAAAGCAGAGTACTGTTGAAATCAGATATTAAAGATTAATCATGATTTTGGACATCAAACGCTGTTAACTTGCTTTATAATGATGTGTAGGAAATATATGAGATTCATTTGTCCAATACTTTTAGATATTTCTGCAGAATTGTGAATATTAAAAGCTTTTTCAAGACAGACATCCTTATTCTAACAGCCAAGGCTTCAGAAAAAAACCCCATGTCGTTCATGATTAAAGTGTTTTTAATAGTTCATCCAGCTGCTTAATGATACCTGAGTTTTGATGTAGTTGGACTAGCATGAAGCTGGATGAACATCAAGGTTTCAGTGTCTTAGGTTACAATGTAAGACGTAACCAAAAGTATGCATTCTATTACCGTCTTCATAAGCTGTTAAAACCAGGTGGGGCACTGTTCTTCCTCTCTTCCATGGCACATCCCCGGTAACTCCCTCCGAGCAGATATCTCTGCTAATGGGCCATCCAGCCTCACTGCATGACTCATAAAATTACATCATCCATCGTGAGATGCTCCGCCCCGGGGGAGGAACCAAACATTCGTACCTGGATATTATCTGAGGTTTGGAACTCCACAAGCAGCACGACCCACTGGATTCCCAGAAAAGAGCTCTATAGTCACCACTGGACCTCCAGAAAAGGACCAGACTTTACTACAGGATCACTGCTTCAACAGGATCACATTTATCACTCCGAGAGGGCTGCAGCCACCACTCTGATCGACAGGGTGTCAGGTCATATCCTGACCCTGTCAGTTTAAGCCACTGTTTCTGTACTATTGCCTTTATCTTAATTTTCCTATTAAATTGTAATTCTGACTTGAGATCTTCCACTGGTTTGCTTTCAAACTAGTACATTCAGTTACCAGGCTAAATTATTGAGGAGAAAGTACTGTTGTAAATGTAAAAAAAATGATGTTGTAAAGGCATCATTGCATGGTATCGACTTGATTTTTTTCCAGAAGTTCACAGCAATTTTTTCAGGAAGCCAGAGCTAAAAGAGGATTCATAGCCCTGGTTATTCAATAGTGTCCTCTTGGTAAAATTATAATCACATGGAAAAAAATTGAAAGAATGTGACACAATTTCTCACAAAAACCTCAGAACCAAGATTTTGAGTTAACCTGTGTTAAGTCCTTAATCCTATAAATCACAATGCGCTTTTCTCTTCCTAGACTAACAGAAGATGAAACTGCTGTATTTTTAATTAATATAATCTGTAGGGACTGTTATTAACCAGTCATCTTAGATATAGAACCCCTAAGCCCTTTTAAATGCTGGTGGTCTGGGTAATAGACATCTTGTTAATGGGATGAAATGGTCTCCTAGTGAAGTGAGAGTCTTGTATTAAAGTCTTGAAGGCAGGTGTTACACTCCAATCCTGTTTGTGATACTGAGATTTATCCAGTTCTGGATTACTGGCTCTATAAAAGGCAGAAATGGTGTTGGGAAGTGCTCAAACAGGAGAAATACTAGGCTTGCTTTCTTTAATGAAAGTTAACCTTGGTAGATCAGTTGTCAAAAATTGCTTAAACCAGCCACTGGAATACTTCAGAAGATGGGGATTTAGCTTTTCATCAATGTCATCTTCCTAATCCAGTGAAAAGTAATAAACACGCCTTGTTTCTTTAAAATACTCCTTTGATGGATCCATATCTATTTTGATTTAAATGCATACAAAATAATATTGCACAAAATAAATTTCAAATAAATATTCTATAATTATTTTAGGAAATATTCCTGTAAGTGACATTCTTATTGTATTTATGTCCATTCATATGGAAAAAAATTCATACAATGTCATTGAATCCAGTACAACTCAGACAAGTAATTTGCATTTTAAAAATTAAGTAAATAATATTATTTCACTACTGAATCAATGTATTCAGCAATTTACATTTGATTTTTATACAAAAAAATCAAATCTGAAGCTCAGCATAAATACAGCAGACTTCTTACTAGTGAATGATTTGACAACTTTATGGTGGACAATGGTATCAGATATAGAATATAAATATAAATTTATTGAAAACTTTAATTTCTGAAAGACATTTCTGATGGGTCCAACATGTCCAATCAGGTGCAATCCCTTATGTATCCAAATGTTGATATTTCTGGCAGTCACCATAAGACAGTATTATAACTATGAAAAGTTGCAAATATTTTGCATATAAATTAAAGATTGTGGGACAAAACTGAAGATTGCTTTTTACAGTCTACCTGCTTTTATAATAAATTACACAGCTTTTCAGGTGGGGACATATAACAGTGCTGTGCTAGCAGTATTCTGTTCTTGATTATTCTTTCCTGACAAATTATCTACCTTGAGATAAGTAACATCTGATGAAGCAGTATCTGAAGAGATAATTTTATGGCAGCGAATGAAATAGTAATTTGAGGATACATTCATATCACAGGAAAAAGGATAAATAAGGAAAAAGCTTTCTGCTAGAAACCAAAAAAATCCCAAAGAAAATCTCCTTTGAAACAAACCTACCATCTTATGGGTATGTAATGTGAAAGGATCTTAAAGAAATATGGTGCAGATTGTGAAATAAAAGTTTCATGACAATGAAGTCAATTGTTCCTTGCATCTTTGATGTTTGTTGCATCAAAGTTAAGCATACCTAATAAAAAAAGGTTCCGTTTTGATTTAATAAATTGATAAAACAATGCAAAAATTCTTCTAAGCATTAGGCTTTACAAAAGTCAAAATTCTCCTAAGGTACTGAGAAAACCAATCAACAGCATGTAGCTTATTGCCTTGCCTTGACATTGCATTAATCTCCCAGCACTCTGTATTAAATAGTAATCCAGATAATGTTTTTCAAATGTTTCTTTGACATTTTAAAAACCAAGCTGGAAAACAATCAGTTTTGTTGCTGTTGAGCAACAAATGCTTTAATTGATTATCTTCTTTGGTAAACAGAAAACAAAATTCTATCAATAGAGTCCAAAACTCTGGTCAAAAGTAAACACAAAATATGTAATTGATTGTTGCTCAGCTAGTGTTTTAAAAGTGAAATGATCTTTAAAAGGTCTTCAAAATGGGAACAAGAATTAAAGCATACAATTGAGTGGAAAGACCAACATGGCACACTGTATTATGCTGTTACCAGTGTTATATACCATTATTCAAGCCGTAAATTCCCACAGGATGGAAAAGACACATTTAGAGCAAGACTCTGAACAACTCCATTTGGGTTTGTCAACCCAATATACACAATCTGATTTTTTTGTGCATGTAAGACCTTAGACAATATATAGCCTTCATCTACTTAGTTTCGATCATTTGTGTTTCTAATTTGAATCCCATTGTTATTTTCAGAGATGGCTATTAATTTACTTACTGACCCTGTAAAATTTTATTATTTTTTAGTAAAAGAAATAGACATCCAAACAGTTGGCTACAGATGAATTAATTTAATAATATATACATTTTAAAAAACATATAGTACCTTTATTTATTAGGAGAGGGAAAATGAGGAATTATACTTTTGATAAGGTAGTATGTATTCTGGTTGCTGTAATTAATTGTGGCCATTAAGTGCAAAAATAAATTCTAATTATGTGATAATTTCATCATGCTTGTTGATGAATTTTGGCATAAGTATAATTTAGTGGATTGTGTAAGCAGTAAGAATTTGATATGTACCATTCCTGAAGAAGATTATGATGATAGGTATGAAAGGCATAATTAAGGTGATTTGGATACCCTGATCTAGTCACATTCGATAACCAAGTTTGAATGCTGGAACCATAATGAAGGACATTTTGTGGAGATTTTTGGGTTTTTTTGTTTGTTATTTTGCATTGTTGGTTGGTTGGTTTTTTTTAAAGATAGCTTTGTCTATTGGTTTCAGATAAAATAAACCTTTGTGAATGTGTCAGAGGGATAAACAGGAGAAAAAGCAAATGGAAGCAACTAGCAGTATTTGGATCAAATCTTATGCAAATCACATCTGACATTTAATAAATCACTATTTCTAAAAAATATTTTCCTAGTATTGGGGAATATTCTGTAGGTGCCCCATCTCACAAGAAATTCTTATTTCTCTATCTGCCCAGATTTCCAATGTGACTAGATCTCTTTTAAACAGTTTTTTCATCTTCAGGAATGATTACAGAGCTTTACAGCCTGGTATCTATTATAAATGTCAAAAATATCCTATTCATTTCTTATTACAGGACTTTAAATGTTAAAACAAATTTTGATATCCTCACACAAATGGCAAGACCTTTTTCCCTTTTTCAGGTTTTAGCAGTACATCCTTTTATCTGGTTTTCAAACTACATGATTGTGTTCCTAATTAATACAATTTGAATTAATCATCAGCCATTGCAAAATTTCTGCATCATATCATTATAAAGAAATCTTCCTCTTAAAGAGCAGACTGCAAGAAATAAATGTGCAGATGCAAAGTTTGTGTTTGAGGACTGGGTAGCACTTCACATTGCCATTCTGATAGTCACTCCAAGATTTAAAACTGCCTCCAGTATATTGTGTGGTTTCAGCTTTAAAAACCTCTGAAAACTGTATTCTGCTCACTTTTTTGATAGTTTTAATTGCATTAATATTTAACTTACAAACTGTATTATATGACTTCGACATGAACTGCTTCTTGATTTCACTTAAATAAAACCAGGTGTTCTAGAGTCTTCAGTTATTCATAGAGTACAAACCTGTTGTCACAAAATTTTTGTCATTATGGAAAAAAAACAAGTTATTCCTGCAAAGGAACAGTACAGAAATTCGAAAGGAAATATATAGTACTTGTGTTGTAACATTGTGTTTTCAAAGCCATATTGCAGGTGTAAAAAGCAGGTGAGTAAGTATTCTGGTATCTTTTAAGTGATGGGGAGGCTGAGTCGTAAAAAGATTAAGAGAAGTGCTTAAGGCTATTCAGGGAATTATTAACAAAACCAGGATTTTCTCTCTAAATGCTCTGGCTTTTAGTCCAGTCTTTTTCCACCTTGTTCACACTACTCATGGAGAGAATCAGATTAGGTTAAGAGATTAATTAACAGCATCTTAAATCTTCTGTTATTTTCTTCCATGCTGTGTAAAGTCAAAATCACTCAATATGATCTACTGAATCATATTGAATCTAATGGCAGTTCAGCTATCCTTAGCAATTCCTACATTATCTTCTTTTCTATGTATCTCACACAGATTAGCATGGAATTTGTTTAGAGGGAGTCAAAATAACAAGAGTTTGGTTTTTTTGAGGATATGGTGTTTTTTCTTGAGGACATGACTGCTAAGGATTGCACTGCGGTAATTAGATTTTACAAGAACTTTCTAAACTGTTCATGACTGCTGAAGTTTGAAAGCATCTGCCCTGTTCTTGGAATAGAAACATTAAACATCTTAGAAATATTTAACTACTTGGAGGAGATTCAAGATGTCTTTTGGATATTAATTTTGTCCAAAGCCAAATTTAGGTTTACACTGACACAGGTAGGTGTATAATTACATAGGGGTCTTTATGTCCCCTGTATTATTTCTGTAATATTCAGGATATTTCCCAAGCCCTCTTTTCCAGCCTTTAGAAACAGGAGAGATGTGGATGTTCAAATACAATATTCTCTTCAGCGTATGCTGTCAGTTCCTTTAGGAAAATCTCCTACCTCAGCAGTGTCTGTTAATGTAAGTAGCAATCTTGGGGTACAGAACTGTTAGGGGACACAAGTTGTGAACTGAAGTTAATTCAAGTGTGGACTTTATGTTTTAGGTGCTTCTTGGAGTTGGATTTGTTCCTGGCGAGACTGAGTTCGCCCCACTCCAAATCTGGATTCTCCTTCTGCCAGACCAAACAGGTAGGTAGCTTATATTCTGTAATGTTTGTCCCAGTCCTTCTGCTTTGCTGCTGAGGGTTGATTCACTGTGCAAGAATCTGGGTGTACTTTAGAGTGGAGAATTCATAAAGGATGAATCATACTGGTTATTGGAAGAGCAGGTGGGTGAGGGATGCAGGGCAGGGAACAGAGAGGCTTTGAGTATATTTTGTACCTCAAAAAGCACTACAGGCTTCTTTTCATGTAATGTGCAGCACCGCTGTGTTAGTCTTGACACACCTGTTCACACAGTCAGTCACGTGCTGACTATGCTTGGAGAACAGATGTGCCACAGACTTTTGTTTTCTAAGCTATATGATCTACTCAGTTTGTCTGGAGCTAGCAGTGGTGTGCCAGGAGTCAACATTAGGCTTGATCCTTAGTTAATATATGAAGTACTGTTCTGAAACAAGTGGAAAAAACAGTATGCTGTTGGCATTTGAAGGTGTTAAAAATATAGGACGTATCGTAAATACCAGGCACATTTGAGAAATAGCTTTGAGATTCCTTTGTTAAATATCTGCTTCTGCTTAAAGCTTAATCTGAATTTTAAGCACCACAGAGTAGAATAACTGTGGCTTTCATTTTTTTGTCCCACAAAGTAAAAGTTTTTTATCCTGAAAAGTATAAGAAAATGTAAAACTAAATTTTTTCACTTTCTGTGTTACTGGAAAAATAACAGCCACTAAAAATTGAGCTGATCCCCTTTTTACCTCCCTTTTTTGCAATGAGATCACATTTTTGTGGTGATACAAAAAAAACTACAATATATTAGAAGTTCTGATACTAGTCATGAATTCTTGAAAGCTCCTCTGTAAGAACCAATTATCAGCTGTTGAGGAGCATTCTAAGTCACAAGCAAAAGCTTTGTCAATGTCCCATTATTAAAAAAGGTAACAAAAACTGGGGATGAACTACAATTGCTCCTCCTCAGGAAAATCCTTGTTGAGAATCACGTTGTTTATAGGAAGCTGTGGGATGTGAGTAAACTTTGTTTACTTTCAAATGGAGCATCAGGAATCTGACCAAATGTGATGTGGTTGGGAACAAAAAATAGTATATATTTCATATGTCATTGTCATATACACTTAAAAATCAGAAGACTGAAAAGCTCTTTGTGTTACACTTGTCCCTTTGCATATCTTCCCACAGAAATGGTACTGTCTCATCAGTGTCTCTGAAATGTCAGCCAGCTTCCAGACTCTCTTTTTTCTTGTCTAGGGCCCATTGCTTTTCAGATCACAAATGAAAATCTTGCATAAACCATTAATTTCTTTCTTCCTACTCAATTAATTATTATTATTATATCCAGAAAATTATATTTAAAAAATTAAGGTCACAAAGTCAAACATTCAAATTAGAAAACATTAAAATTAAAATTCCCCATGCAGCCTTCATTTGGCTCACTTGGACATATGCATTATAATGGTCTTTAATTACATCACACAGAATATTTTTTTCATATGGGATCCCTGGCTCCGTCAGTCAGAGATGGTACTTCCTTAATTAGAAGTACTCAGTATTTTGTTCTCTTGTCCTTGTTCAGTGTGTGGACATGCCTTATTGGCTTCAAACTAATCAGACTGCACTCTTTAAGCAGAAATTATTGATTTTTCTGTGCTATTTTCTAAATGGAACTCATTAATATAATGTCAGACATTACTTTATATTCACAAAATCCTCATAAGGTTAAGGATTTTATTATCTTCATTTTACATATCGGTAATAGCCATGCAGAGAAATTAAGCTTAAGCATATTCACTAGATTTGGGTGTCCAGTTTGGGGTGTCTGTAACCTCTTATTCTTCAGTGTGCTTGGCACAGTGTAATTCACTACAAACTCAGGATATGGACCCTGCTGAATTCTCTATTTCTTCTAAATAGTTATGAATTTGACTTGTGATCTGTAGTGGAAAAACCTCCAAAACAAATATTAAAAACTAGCCTTTAAAAAGTCGTTACAAATTTTGTAATTAAACTTTTTCACAGGGCTGCCAAGGAAAAGGCTAACTTCTAATCCAGATCTGCAGTGCAGATACAGCTGTCTTATTTTTATCTCTGAAGGTCCTTCTTCCCTTTCCAACATATTCAACAAAAAGTAAATAGACAGTATAAAGATATATATGAATACGCAATCTGGAATAAGATGGTGGGAACAGGAATGATTCTCTGAAGTGAAGAATGGGATATCAGTTGACAACAACAAGTAGTTTAATAACAGATATGGGCAATGAGATTAAATTTTACTTAGGGACATTATCTCAGTTTTACTGTCACTTTAATTTTCTGCAGATCTTTGAGTAAGCTTATATGTATGATTGGGAAAGAAGGCTTTATTATATTTATTTGCTATATTATTATCAAATAACTGTGTAATATATACATTTAGAACATATATTCAAACAGGGAACAGGAAAGTATTCCCTCATATCTCACAACCATCTCATCAACACTACTGGAGTCTTTAAATCCCTAAACCTCTGATCTTTGAACTGTCGGAGGAGACGTCAAGCTGGCAGCTTCATCCTCTGAGTGTATCAATACTTTGGCGGTCATAAACTGTAGATTTTGAGTGAATTCATGTATCTTCCCTGCTGTTGGACACTGGAGTAACAGGTTTCGCTTGGGAATCTGGAGGGATTCTCACTGTAATCAGAAGCTTACAGCTTATTTCATACTGACTTCATCATTCCCCCTGCTTCTCCTTAGTATGAATGCCAGCTTTCTTCCCCTACAGCCTACCTCAGTTCTCACCCATCAGTTCCCTGCTCCTTTCCTTTCTCTTTCACAGGATTACTTCACATAGATCCCATTTATCTTTGATCCTTTCCAGGATCAAATTTTTGATTCTTTACAGCTCAAGTGAACGACATTTTCCATTGTGATGTTTTGGATGCCAGAGGACAGTGTCAGCACAAGAACACGACCGACCTTTTATTCCTTTGCTAGGTGTGGGATGTGGAAATGTCTATTTCAGTAAGATTATTTTATTGAGGACCTTTTCAAATGGGATAACAAGGGAAAACAGGTAAGCCATAGACAAAGTGACCTAACCTGATGGACTAACATAGAGACAAAACCAAGAAAGAAGCTTGTCAGTCACACCAATTGATAGGCTATCAGGAAACTGCATGCAGGGTATTGCAGCCAACAAGGACGGAAACCTGAGGGTTCAAAATGGGGAGGAGAGGAGCTCAGCAGGACTAGGCAAACTGATGAGGAAAAAGGCAAGGGAAGGGAATGGGGAGAAACAAAGGAGAAAAGTGGGATGAGAGGGCTGGACCCATATGAATAGGGCCAGTCACTGTGCTTATTTGACTTAGACCCGCGCCTGATCACCACAGTCTGTCCTATCTTTTGTTAATCCTTTCCTAGACTAATCCTATGTCTCTGCATAGTCTCACTGCCTATCCCACGTGTTAGCACTGCAAGAACTGGATGCCATCCACTGGCGGGGAGGGAGTGGCTGTGCATGGATCCAAGCTGGTGGGTCCATGCTCAGCTTTGCTATGGGTTGAACCTGCAAGTGGGAAATCAGCAGCTGCTGATGAAAGAGGAAGTCCTGGGCCAGGGCTGCTCTAACATCTCTTAATAGACAGGTTTTCATTTGACAGAAATAATTCCAAAGATTAAATTGGGCAGCATATCATTTTTCAAGCATTATAATCATAATCCAACCTGATGCTTGGTGCAAATATAATGAAAGGGTCTTTTTTTAAATGCGCAGGGCTAATGATCCCATTTTTTAATAGTAAAGCTTTTTGTACTATTTATTTCCTAGGTTACAGTATCTATACATGATAATCTTTTTTTAAAAGTATGGTCATGAATAAGATGATGAGAAATTTTGAGACAAAATGAATATGTGGCATCCTTCATCTTATTTAAATAAGGCTTGGCTCAAACTCCTATTTAAGATCATAATATGGCAGAAAATTTCTGTTGCACTTATCCAGGCATGGATGAAATTAGAATTTATAAATATCAGTTGTGTCAGGCTGTGCTGGGTTATGCATAATGTTCTTTGCTGTATATCACTACAGCAGAAAAAGAAAGCAGAATCATTTCCTTACAACTATTGAAAACAATAGGTAAACTCTCTCCCTCTCACATGCTTTCATACGTAGAGATTTCCCGATTGTAACACTTACCCAAAATATGGTTTAATATAAAGTTGTCATGTTGTTTTTTTGGTTTTTGCATTTTTGTTTTTTGGGGTTTTTTTGTTTATTTGTTTGGGGTTTTTTTCCAATAAGCAGTGAAAATTATCTCTACAGTGATTGTTAGCTCAAGTACTAAGGTTGTTTGAGAAAACTGAATTGTGCTGAGGGGCAACTGTGCTTATGAAGTGTTTAGTGCATGTAAACAAACAGGAAACTATGCATATTCCCTCCGCAAAAGCTACTTACAGAGAGCAGAGAATGTCAGTAAGTAGGCATATGAGGTGGCTGTAGCAAATAGTGCAGACAGAGGAGAAAAGGCAGATGTTGTAATGCAACGACACCGCACCGAAGACCAGTGTGTAACATTAAAATAAGCAGTTTTCCTGTTACAGCTGGCTATGCACAGCACAGTGTGCACTTGGAATATATAATGCTCTAGCATCTGCTTCTCTGTAAGGCTTTCATTTTCTTTTTCAGACAGCTATAATCTCAAATCTTTTGTTGGATAACTCCGATGTGCTTGATGGGAGAAAAAAGGCTGCAGTGTTGTCACAATCTCTAAGTCAATTTCTTTAGCCGTGGAAGAGACCCCAGAAATTTTGTTGAGTACACTGCAGTGAAAACACAAAAAGCATTTGCTTTTCTGCCTGCTGCACTCCAGTCATCTTCTTCTCTTGATGCAAGATGGAGTGCAGGTGACAAGGACTAGTCTAAAAGGTAAAAAGAAAGGTATTTCTTTTACTGTTGGAGAAAGTCACAAAAGAAGGAACATTTTCAGAGCTGGACTTCATTGCTTTGTTCATATCTTTGCACTTTAAGGCATATAAATCTCTTCATGAGATGTGAATGAAAACTGATTTTCACAGATGCTATTTTGTCACAGAAACCTTGTTTCTTTGGTTTTTTTTTTTTTCAAAATTGCTTTGCTGGCCAATATTTAAAAAAAAATTAAATATTCTAACATTTAAGTATACAATTTTACTATATATGAATATCATTGTTGTTCCAGAAAAATATTTTAATGTATTAACAGATAGTAGAAAAATCAAAAATTAAGGATGCAATTTAATACAGTTTTCACGCCTGCAGGTTTGACCCCTATGAATAAACAGTGAAGCTTATTTAGTTTTCTGTGGTTTCCAACAGTCCTTCCAGGCTATGGCAGCTTAGTCTTTTTAATAATGTTACTTTGCCTTTGGATAAAAGCCTGCTGCATCCACTGATTCCACAAATGAATGTACAAATATTAAAAGGGGAAAATGGATTTATACCTGAATATTGGATGGATCTAATTACACGATAGAATCAAAAACCCCCACTCCTCCAGAATATAGAGTTCTAAAATCCATGCATAATTATATATCCATTTTGAAAAAGTAAACCAATTAGGTCACTGTCATATTCACACAGAATGTGATTGAAGGTCACAGCCTTTTGTAAACATAAATGACCTATTGAAAGGTACAGGCTTTTTACTTCCCTTTGCCAGTTTGTCCATACACACCAATGATTTCTCCCTTTGGTTTCTCCCACTTCAAATCCTTTGCGTGCAATCTTTTCATCACCACCTTTTTCAGGGAATCCTTGCAGCCTTCCCCACCCATCTCCTTTGCTGAAATTTTCCTCAGTCCCTTCAGAGTACCAGATATTTGCTCCCTGCTTTGTGTGTAGTTCTCCCATCTCCACCCAAATGTTCAGTGTATCTTTTTTTCTGTAACTTTTTAAAGAACGGGTCAATGTGCTAATTCTGTAAAGCTTCAATTTACCTGTAATCCTGATTATTTTTCATAATTACTTATTTACTCTTTCTCCTTGCTTATTCCACCCAGTGCAGAAACAAGACTAAAAACGCTGCGGTGTGATGCCTGAATGTGCAAAACATTGTTTTTGTGTTGCTGTGCTGCAGGATACAGGAGTGAACTCCAGGGTCAAAAGCTCAGTAAACCAGATATAGGTGTAAGACAACAGACATTCCTTCCCATGGAGGAAAGTCTGGGATTTCCTGTGAAGCAGTTAGAAAAAAGTAGGACACAACAGCTAAATAGCAAGTAGCCCAAAGTAATTTTATTTCTGTTATCTTGCTAGTCAGCGTTTTCAAAGAGGGTAATACTTGTTGTCAACAAAACAACAGTTCTTTTGCCAGAACAGTACTCCATTGTATTTTTCCTGTCTTGAACAATATGTCTACTTCTATCCTCTAGCTATCCTTTCTCATTTTGTCAGGTAGAACAGGAAAACTGAAACCTCAGTGAAAAAAATCCCAAAACAAAAAAAAACCCAAAAAATCACACAAAACAAAACAAAAAACCAAACAAACAACAGCTCCCCCCCAAAAAAAATTACCAAAAACCCAACAAACAAACAAACAAAATGAGCAAAAAAATGAACCAAACCAAATCAGAAAAGAAGTTATTAACTCAGGCTAAGATAGATTATTTTCTCACATTTCCTGCAGAGACATGTTACAAATCAAAGAGGAATCAATCCTGAGCTACAAAAGTATTGTTCTACCTTCCACAATTTCTACAGATCTGTTTCTTATTCCCTTTCAGGAATACTTTCAGTTGTTTTTGCTGAGCAATACTATAACAGCTGAAATTAGACTTGAAAAACATTAGACTATCGGCCACATGGAAGAAAACTGATAAGGAGGAGAGGTTTCATTCCTAATGTGTTCATTCCAACATGAAAATGTGATTCAGCAGGTGACTAGAGCTGTATGGAAGATAAGAGTAGGTAGTCAGAAATATGAAGGAATCCAGAAAAAAAATAGCAACTGAAGCAAAACTGTGGAACATAAAAGGGGGTGGGGATGTTGAGGAGATAGAGGAAAAAGGGGTATTTGAGAGTCTGAATGATTAATAATAAAAATGTTATGATTCTAAGACTTCAGAGCTTTACTAAATTTAACAGATGAACATTAGGGAAAAGGCTAAGCCTTCAGGAATCAGGAGAAACTTGCGTAGCAGAGAATTTCACAACTTCTTTATCGTAGACTGGATAAGACAGATTATCTTTGCTACAATAAGTTTATTTTTCATTTCTGACTCCTAAACTTCTTAAATGAAAATCAGAATAAAAACAATTCTGTAACAGCTGTTGCCACCCTGAATAAGACTTACTGGATAAGCAAGTAGATGTTGTTTAGTCATTATTTAGTAAAAGAAACCTTTCTCTCATCAGCTATGCAAAAATTTTTCTCTGTGCCAGGTGAACTGGACTCATTCACAGGCAGAAAAAATGTAAGATTTCTGAAAATGCTTAATTGAAAGTGCAATAGTAGACTTTAGTTTACCTATTTTTCCAGAAAGTTTTATGTAATCATATTCCATGTTAAGAAGACAAAACAAGAAAATACACTAGAAAAGACACATTTGCATTTTAACTCCCTAAAGGCACTAATTTAGACCACAGTAGGGTGGTTTCATACCTGATTTAGTCATGGAACTAGTTTACTCTGCTGTTTACTACATAATGCTGTAATTACTCTTCACCTCATTTCTCTTTGATCTATATAAGCTATGTGCATTGTTTATGAACTATTTTTCTAACATATGGTTACAATTATTTTCTGTATTTAAGTCAGCGCATTTTTTATCATTAATAAAATTGAGAAATATATTGATGACTGAAGCCTCTAAAAAAGTGCTAGAATTAAGGGTCATGTTTAATGAATGAATAATGAAGAATTATCCATTGTGGTCATGATTCCAAATTTAATCATTGTCTATACCTGAATTATGGTATTACATGACAATTAAAGCAAGTACTCCATTTCATCACGTACAAGAAAGTCGCCATAAACTTATTTCAAATTCTTAGAGTCTCTGAGTTTTTCTGCCTCAGATAACGGATCTGGTCAGCTTAGATGTTTTCCTACTAATTTTTGTTAAATGTTTTCCTGTTAATTTTTCTATAACTCCACTCCCTGAGATGCTTTTCCAGCTAAAGAATCCCAGCTGAAAGTCATCAGAGACTGGGGCCTGTCTTTTACCCAGGAAGGCGTTGTCTGTGAAAGCAGATGATCATCGCCATATGTACTCATCCCCTGCTACCTTTTCTGAAGAAACTATGAAAGCATCAGGATCAGACTCTTACTTGGTAATGCCAGACAAAGTGCTTTTCTGGTTTCAGTCTAATTAACCAATCACTGAATTTCAGAGAACAGGAAGAATCTCCCGATGAACAGAAATTGTGAAGGACTGCAGCATCCCCTTCCCGCCAGTCTAAATAAGGTAGTGAAAAAACTGCAGCTATCCCTACCAGTGTGAGGCCAGATGTAAGGTTTTTATGTCATGCAATCCATCCACAAAAACTGGTAGACTTCCATTTGGTGAACTCCTTGATGGTCAAGATTTCTTTTTCTTTGTCGCCTTTTACTCTTCTGCTGTTTGTCATTCAGCTACAGAGTAAAATAATGAGACAATACAAATGAGCAATACAAAAAAAGCAAAATTATCCAAATTCAAGAAATTCTTTTTGAATTGGCAAAGATCTGAGGATGCAGATAGAAAGAAAGACTGATCACCAGAGATGAGAAATATTTGAGGGATTCCTTCAAATGAGATAGAATATGTTTCTAACTACGTAAGGTCTCCTTCTAAGGAGTCTGGCAAAGGATAATAAAAGAAATTTCCAGCAAAGACAGCGTACTTTGCAATATTTGATTGTAAAAATGTAGAAAGACTTGCATTATTACTTCACTATCCCTGAAAATTAGTTTTCTTACTTGACTGTGTAAAGTCATTTTGGTAGAAGATGAGGTTGCTGCTTCAGTGCTCAAGCTGTGGTCCATAAGAGAAAGAGATGTACAATGATGTTACACAGATGAAAAACAGCACTTGACATTATTTTTCTATTTGTAGCTGAAGCATATTCTAGTACCTAGTAAATTATTGCCTTAGATGTAATTCATAATATTGTCATTGACTCTAACTTTTACCTGTGTTTATTGTTATTTCTCAACTTCATTTATATTGTTGCTATTACTCTTTTCTTTCTCTCTCGCTGTATCTTTTGGTAAATTAGAGGACAGGCTCCGTGGGGCAGTAGCCATATTTTTCTGAATATTCTCTGTGATGAAGTAAGTCCTGCTTTGGTCTCAACCAAATGTTTGCTAACACCTTAAAGAGAAAAAAAGTGGTTTCAAAATGAATTGTGACCCCCCGAAAGAGCTGGAAGTAAGGGTCTCATCCTAAATTTGTTGCAGATGTTTCACTGTCTATTTGTTTTGTATCTAAAAATGGTGTTTGGGGGAACTCATTTCAGTCAAAATAAAAGGAATTTCATGTCTTCCACTCTTTGCAATGAGACATCCAAAGGCTTAAAATCTCACCATTTGAATGAAGTTAGCTATTCCTTAGTTATTCATCTCTACAATCATTAATACCAATATCTGATTTTATACTCTTTAAACATATGAGAAAAGCCTCCCTGGTTTAGACCTAATATATGTCCCAATTGCCAAATATACTTGTCTGTCCTCCTGCTTTTTTACTTCACTGAAAACACCAGATTATATTTACTCAGCTGAGTCTCTTATGCCAATAAACAGCAGGCGTGCTGACACCGCACCACAGGTCACCAGGGATCCAGTTTCTTGAATGTATTTAAATATTCTGTTGCCTGATCAAAATACTGATGTTGTCAAAAGTGAAATATGGGTGTGCATGTTGTGCAGCTCCTGGTTATCATGGGATGTTTCACATGAAATGAAAAGCAGAGCAGAGTTAGTCATGTGAGAATCTCTCCTGCTTTCTCTCTATGCTTCACTGCTTCTTGTCTCTATCTATGAAAGCTATACATAGCCTTCGAACACCCAGAGCAGTGTGCTCAAATAATAAAAGATAAACTCTTAAATGAATATATGGAAACAATCAACAAGTATGAAATCTTAATTTCATAAAGCATAGATTTAGATGGGGTATATTGGATTTTTAAAAAATTTTGATATATAGATACTGATTTTTTTTGTTTTTTTTTTTTAATAGAGGCAGTATAAAAGGCATTAAATTAGGCATTTATTAGAATGCTGTAAGGCATAGTATGAAAAAAAAATCTACATGTCATTACAAAAGAAAATTTCACTTAATGCTCATGTTTACCTAATTTCTTTTTCCATAATCCCAAACGTGCTAGAGAACTGAGTAGACGAGAAATTGTCAAGGCTTGAGGTAGTAGTAAAAATACGGGGCATGAAAAGTTAGGAAATACTTTTGGCAGGAGATGATTTTTAAAAGCAGGAAAAGATAGTTCTACTGAAAGAAAGGAAAAGAGGGGTTATACTCAAAGGTTGTATTTGACCGATAATTTAAAATTGTTTGGTTTGTTTGCATGTTGTATTGCTATTTATATGCAAGTCAGGATCCGGAAGAAGGGGACTTTGAGATAAAGAGCAAAGTTTCACTTTGAAAATAATGAAAGAGAATACTCAAAAATGTGTTTGAAAATGTAAAATGGATACTTGATATTTCATATTTTCCACATTCCTTTTTAAGCTGTGACATCCCATGTCTGTGACATGACACACACCAGTTTAAGCTTATCCAGGAGTTTCCATACTTTAATTTTAGATACCAAGAAATGAATTACTTTTTTCCTGTACTTAATGAGTTGAATGAAATTTAAAACCAGTTATGCGGCTTCTGAAATTAGTAGGCATAGACACACTTGCTTTCACACAGAGAGTCATAATGAAAAGCAAAGAAATTTCATATTGTGAATGAGATTCAACCTGTTATGTTTAATTGAAATATATTTCAATGACACAGCTAACAAAATTTTCAAACAGTGCCAGTTCAGTTTCACATTATTGACTATTTATAGCCATCATCATAAATTAATTTAATATTTTCTGACAAATAATGATGGATATTTTAAAGTTTTACATATACTTTAGAATAAATACATAATTTTCAAGTGAGTGTGGAGGATTTAATGTGAAACACTAAATATCAGGGCTAAATAAAAAGGTATGGTTTTGTTTGATTACACTGTAAAGCTCAGTGGTTTGTTGGTATTTTTTCCTTTCATGTTTTTCATGTTTGTTTTTTTATTTTCAATTTATTGACCTAATAGCTTCCCTTAGTACTTAGCAGAGTCTATTCAAAGTTCTAGAGCATAAACTGAACATAATTATTTTCCCCTGAGGTATCATACCAAATATTACATCTCACACTCCTATTTCTCCATAGGCCGCCTGCAGTAATGAAGTCTGATCCTGACAAGCTACTTCCTGTGAATTCCTTTGTTTTTTAAAAAGGTTATTTAAACCTTTTTTAAAGAGATTATAGATTACCTGTTAATATGTGGAAACCTCTGTGATAAATGTTATTAAATTCTATGAAATATAAAATCAAGAAGGGTGAGGCTGAAGAAAATACTCCAAAGAGATCTCTTACTGTGATTCGAATGTGGTATGAGGGAAACTCCTGATAACAAAGTGCAACTATGTCAGCTTTATAGATCTTTGTGTTAAGATTTTCTTTGCTCATTTTACATACTTAATTTTGTTTGTGTTGTCCGAGTTCCAGAGATGAGCCTGTAGAATGCTCTTTTATCCACATTATCCAAAAATATTATAGGAGAAAATGTGATCAAATTGCCAATACTAGAAATTCACATCATACATGTACAAAATTTGATTATGTGACTCCACCACAGCTTTCTGTTTGTTGCTGACTCGCCTTTTATTCAATAACTATCTAAAATACCCTGCCTATAAGGAAGATTATAAAGCAGTATGTGACCATCGCTTCCGCAATAGTTTCATGAAAAGAATAATTGAATATTCCTCTTTCACTTAAATAAATACTTAATAATCAATAATAAATTTCTGGGTATTTTGTGACTTAAATAATCACTATAAATGTGAAATTTGTAAGCAGGTCTTTTAAAAATTAAATAGCCAACTTTGAGCATATTTTCTTTGAATTTTAATGTTATTTCTGTCTGACAAACATTTTCATTTAACAGGATCACATTACTACTTTTGATTATTTTCTCTTCCCTTTGCTTCACTTTGCTCTCCCACACCGACTGCCCACAATTGTAAAACAATAATAAAAAAAATAATAATAATAAAAAGAATAGTCAAATGGCCTTGTATAAACTTCTTCGGAACAATTTTAAAGTAAGATCTTTTTTCTGCTATTTTAATTCGGAAATGAGCCTTTTTCCTTCTTAATTTAATTCCATAAACTCAGTTGCACTAAAGGTTTGTCGTAATGGGTTTTTAAGTACCCATTGTCAGGATGCCCTGTGGCAATCTGGTTGCGATTCTAAATGGCATCCAGCTGGACAGGAATGGCTGCATCAAAATGTACACCAAAATAAAATAATTTTTTTTTGGCTTTGAACTAAAAATCCAGTATTAATTTCAGGAGGGACTGTCATCTGCATTCCATTTTCTTTTATGTAGGTTTTTGGAGGCTGTCTCTGGAAAAGCTATAGCGAAAGGAGGTGCGCTGACTTGGAACTTGAGGACCTCAAAGAGATATATATCATGGAAAAAATGTCAGAAGGATAAGAAGAAGGCTTTAAATTCTCATTAAGTTATAATTCCTATAGGAGCAAAAATTCTGCCCTTGGTTTATTCCTGATAAATTGAAAAGAGCAACTAAAAATAGCTTTTTGAGACATTTCTTCCCTTCACTATGTTTTATCTGCTACTAGTGACACAGTTGCTTCTATGTGTAATAGCTCTTCCAACCCGGAATTAGCATGTTGGTAGCATTACCATTCTGTAGACTGCCTTCTTGTTGGTTTAAGCATAGAAAGATTGGGAAGGGCCCATTTGAGATCACAGGTGGTTATATCAAGGATTCAAACAGCTTCATGTGGTGAAAAGACAAAAGAAGAGGACTGTTATAATCTCTTTGAGAATCTTCAGTTTAAAAAAAATTCCTATCTACAGAAA
The DNA here is from genome assembly GCA_013398055.1 of Ifrita kowaldi. NCBI lineage: Eukaryota > Metazoa > Chordata > Aves > Passeriformes > Cinclosomatidae > Ifrita > Ifrita kowaldi. The sequence goes on along the minus strand of VZRS01010166.1, from coordinate 323,143 downwards.
CACAATTATGCCACCCACATTTTTGAGTTGTGGAGGAATAAACAGTTTATTGGCTCATTAACTCAAATTAGTGTTTTATCCCAGGATTTTCCAGATTTCTACGTTCAAATAATTTAAACATGGAATACGAACATGTCCCTATACTCAGAGCAGAAGGAAAGGGATTAATGAGTACACTGAATATTTTGTGAGGAGGTTTCCAAATCCATACTGGACCATAAATTTGATGGCTGTTTATAAAACATGATTAACAATATGAGAGCCAGAGAGGCTACTGTAACATGAGATTAATCCTCATTTTCACTTTTAGTGGGGTTTGATAATTGATTGTTGTTGCTTTGCTTTTCTGATTGCACAGATGAGACTTTGATTGGCTCAGATGAACAAATCATGATAAATATAATTGTTGTGTGGGCAGGAAAACTGTTGCTTATATTGGTGAAAGTGCAGACTTCTGTTTTATCAAATGCACAGCTGCAAGCAATAGCCCCATCCTATAATGCATGATAACATAGTTGTTGAAAGCAAAGAAATTATAATTATCAGGAATCTCTCCAGCTACACAAATAAAACATCATATTCAGATGTAATATGTAACAATACTGATATCCCTGGGAAAAGTATGCATGAGCACATTGTAGACTTACACCCTGTCCTTTTTTATTGCAATAAAACTTGTGGACTGTAAGCTAACTTCGAAGTGCTGTGTTCATGCCTTAGGTTTTAACTTTTATATTTTTCAAATCCTGTACTGCCTAGTGTGTAACTCTGAAGTTTCTTGTGGCCTGTTAGCTGCTGTTCTCTCATGCTGGTCAAACACAACAAACTTCTCCAGGTTTCCACGTCAAGGACACCAGGCCCCAAAATGTGAAAACTAAAAGCCTCTGAGAGGGGGGCAAATTTGGGGTAATTACATCATGAACTGAAGTTATAATTGGAGAATTAACCCTGATATGCAAATGAACCAAACTTACAAAAGCGTGAAGGACTCATGACCCGGGGTCCATCTTGGGTGTGGCCTTTTAATTCCCCAAGGTGTACCTTGAAGGCCCTTCAAATACCTACCTTTACTCCCTTATTCTTGTCTAGTCTCTGTTTCTAAGTGGCCATCCCAGGCATCAGTATAGAAATTACTTTAGAAATTTTTACTAAGTAATTCTTTAAAATGCATAGGAAATGGCAAGAAATTATCCTTTGCTAGTGCAAACCTGATTTGGTGCAAGTTGAGCTCCTGAAATAAAAGACTATCATATACAAAAAATAGTTCTGCTTAGCTATGGATACCTTTAAGTACACTTACTGTGGTAGCTTTGAGCACAGTTACTGGACTTTTTTAGTAATTTTATCTTCAGTGTTGTCACTGTTTCCACTGACAAGCTCTTTGTTACTCTGGTCCTAGTATTTCACATGCTGAAAATTCTTTGGACTGATTCTCAAACCACTTTCAGGATTAAACATCTGTCCTATGAAACAAACAAAGAAAAAAAAACCACTGCTCACCACCTTGGTTCTTTAAAATTCACAGCTAATGACTGTAGAAAGAAAGATTTTGAAGACTTTTCCTTTTTGGATTTCCCCTAGTCATTAGGCCATCAAATACATTTTTATTTCTTGTATTTTCTTTTTTAATCCTTTTCATTTCTATTCCCAGATTTAATTTTGTTTTTCATTCAAATTTAAATGTAATTTTTTCTTTCCATACACCCAATACTGCTTCGATCAGTAGTTAGTGTCATCTTAAAATATCTCCATTTATTTTTTTCTGCACCTTTTTTACACAGAAATTTTCTTTTCTCCCTCTCCATTCTGATTTTTTTGTTTGTTTGGTTCGGTTTGGTTTGTTTGTTTGTTTGTTTGTTTTTGTTCACAAACTACACTGAATAAACTGCTTTGACTTTCAAACATCACACTTTCATACTCTTTCCTGCTTATTCACTTCCTTGGGACAACTTTGAGACCAGTACATTCTGCTAAGGACCAAAGGCAAATTTGAACATATGGTAACACTCTTAAACAATGCAGATAATTCACTAACCTACTGTTTCTACCAACAATCGCTTGCTTTTCTCACTTATTTCCATTATATACATATATAGATATACATTATATATTCTTGTCAAGAAGCATCATTTTCCAAATGTGTCCGTATGTGAAGTAATAAGCATTATTTTCTCATGAGTAAAAACATACAGGCCATTGTCCTGTATTGAAGTCTAGAGTAAATTTTTATTTATGTTTATCCAGTGTTTCAGCATGAGCTTAAATACTGAAATCCTAAAATGGAAAAGGTTATTGAGCCATTATCATCAACTGTGATTTTTATTCAGTCATAAAATCTGAAACACAGATATGCAGCTTGAACAATTAATAAGCTACCCCATAGAAATGGGCTGGATATTGGGTTGAAGGTTTATTTTAAATAATCATCAATCATTCTTTCTCTCTTCATGAATAACCCAGATATTCTTAATTCAGCACAGAAAAGTTGCTTATCTGTTATATTAAAAATAAGCAATTTTATTTCAGGCCAAATTTTTTACAGTTAATTAGCCTTGACCTTATATATGACTGGAAATATTTTCCATAAAACAAAATTGCATTTTAGTAATAGACTTCTGATCAAACACAGACTGTGTTGTATGAGAAAAAAGTCTTTGATCTTTAAAGTGAAGAATAACAATACAAATCGCACATTCAATAAAAATAATTCCTTGATTTGGAGAGTGAACAAATTGAATCTATGATAAACAGCTCACTAAGCAAGGAAAAGAATTTACTTTCCAGAAAATATGTTTAGAATTTAAAATAATGGCACAGGTAAAAACTGTATTTTCTATTGCTATACTATTAAAAAGCTACCTTTAATATAAAGTAATAGCCATTTCTCTTTTAGGTAGATATGTATTAGATGGTGAATAAATTAATGTTTATTATTCTACCTGCTGCATTATATATGATTTTGTGCTTGTCATGGACACCTGCCAGTAAAGAAAGGGTACCAAACACAATAGTCCTTTATGTAAATAGCCTACTGCTCTAGCTGATAATGACAAATAACATATTGATAAACATACAGGTTCTGAGCATATTTATTAAAATGGATACCTTATAATTAAATTTAATGGGCATGCCATTTTCAGTGTTTAGATAGCGACACTGAAAAGAGTAAGATAAAGTACATAAGAAATATACACTTTCTTTAAATTATGTTCCCAAGACTGCATTCCAAAAGAGGCATAGTAGAAAATAAAGATGAAGAGATCTTAGTTATGATGAATTATTCATGTTGTAGCAACAGGACAATATTTATTCTCAGTAATGCACTTGTATCTCTGGAGAGCTGAAATGCATCAAAGCTTGTTTATTGTTGATTCACAATCAGAAAAAATAAGAAATATTCTATCATAATAATTATTGAAAAATTCTTCTAAAAAAAAGGGGGGATTATTTTTTCATAAGAAATTCCATTGAAAAAATCAGGCTTATGACAAAACAAAATACTAATCATGACCTACTTCTGGTTAGAGCTATTAAAATTAAGTTTCTCTATTCTGAATACAAATATATAGCATGTTCTACTTCTCTGAGCAAGAAAAAAAATTGTGTTCGTTTGGTTTTTTTAATTCTATGTCTACTAAAAATATATAATTTTTTTACCAATGGAACTTCTATAAAATCTGATATAATTTTATGAGATCAGGCCACTAAAGCTGACACAGGTATGCTTGCTAATGCTAATGCAAAAGAGCTGTTGGATAAAGAGCTGTGATTATGAGAAGGAAATAACTGTGTGTTTTGCACTTCTTTAGTGACTTTCAGGACCTGTGGCTGCCTTTCTTGGCTGGTGACATGGAGAATGGCCGTCAGAGGAGCTGCCTGCTGCTTGCACTGACAGCAGTAGCGTTTCCTGCCTTTACAGAGGAGGAGGCTGAAACGAGGAATACAGTCCATACTGTCTGCTCCCTGGCTTCCCACATGAAGTCTCCCTTCTTGACTGTTACCTGCACTGTTCTTGTGAGAAGTCACATTTCTACTGGGTAAGCACTTTGCTCATTGTTCTAAATAGAGGTGTCTAAGCACCACGATTAGGGGCTTGTGGTTGATTTATCCATCTCACCCCATCAAGATATATCATGTAGTAGGTCAAATGTTTAGAGAATCTTGATAACTCAGAAAAGTGGAAGTTCTTATCAAAAATTTGAAGGAGAGAAAAACATTAGTAACTTGGCATGGTTGACACAGCAAGGAGGACTGATTGTTTGCTGCGTGTAAATGTAAATGGGGTTACTAACTGAGAAAGGGAAAGAACCAAATAAAATAAGAAGATATGTAGGAGGTGTCAGGGAGGTGATTCAGGACATCCAGCACGACATCACCAAGTGCAAGTCCTGCCTGACCAACCCAGTGGGCTTCCATGTTGGAGTGAGTCCATCAGCGGACAAAGGAAGGGCTACAGACGCCATTTATCTGGACTTCTGTGAAGCCTGTGACATGGTCCCCCACAATATCATCCTTCTCTCTAAATTGGAAAGAGACGGATTTGATGGATTTTAGGTGGATTCTATGATTCCGTGAATAGTTATAAATGCTTCATGAATAAAAATAACTAAATTAGAATGCCCTTAGTATCTTGCTAAAACTTCCTAGGAAGTAAAAGCTGGAACTACAGGAATTTGCAGGAAATACATGGAGCTGGAAACTTTCACTGGAAATAAAGGAAGCAAAAGGCAAATTATAAGAGATTTCTAAGACAGGGATCAATAGTTTTATGAAGGCAATTTTGTGACGTGCATCTGATTTGACCGAATAACTCAAAGAATCCATTTCTGTTCAAGGTTCTTTGGTTCTTCTGTGCTCCTTGCTTTAAGGATGAATGAGTTAACCTCCACCCCAAATTTATCAGTGAGGAAACAATTTTCCAAGCCAGCGTAAAGCCCTAGAACTGGATATAAGAATTTAGGGTTGGAAGGAAGCTGGGAGATATAAAAATGAAATTTCCCGAGGGGAAGGGCAGGGATTAGTTCCTCATGGATGCAGCAAAAGCATGTTTGAGAATAAAGTCCTCCAGAATGGAAGACTGTTTAGCTGAGGGCTTCTAAGGGATTTCTCATGGCCCTGACCATCTCCATCCTGCAGCATGTCTTAGCACCATTGCTTGTGTGAGTGCACTGTGAGCCAGCTTGGAAAATCAATTCCGCTGAAAACACGGGGAGGTTGGGGGTGCAGTACTGAAGAGTGTCAGTGTTGGAGGGGGAAGATGACAGTTTTCATCCAGAAATAACTTCTCAAGCTGTCATCCTATGAAGTCACAGTGGCATTTGGGGTGACAAAAAGGTGATGATGGGTACGTGTAGCTGAGGGTCCTGCATCAACTGGATAAACTAAAATCTGTCTAAATTGCTAGGGGGAAAAGGGAATGAGAAAAAGCTGCAGCAGGCTGAGTGATGGCTCCTGTCCTTCTCCCTGCTACAAACAGAGTTGGATTTGGTCTGCTGCACAGTACCTGACAAGTACTGGATCCCTCACTGCAGTCCATTTTGGCCACCTATACTTCTGTTCAAAGTCCCCCTCAGGAACTAAGCCTATTCAAGGTCGTACTGGGACTACGAAAACTATATTGTTGAATTTTGTGGAATACAAAATCTTACAATGAAAGAACTTGAGCATTTCACAAGTTTGTATGTGAGGTTTCTTTAAAAAAAAAACACATTTGAAAAGCTTATTAAAGCAACCCAGGAAAAAATTTCAATATGTGTGGTGTCTCATTCTGTATGAAGTTTATGAACTAGGCCATCGGCTCAGCAACACACACTCTCAAGACTTCAAGCACACAAATAGGCCTTTCTTTAAGGCATATGGACAAGACTTTGCAGCAGAATGTATCAAATACTAAGTAATCATGACTAGAACACTACAGAATTGAAATTAGCATGTTGAAGGAAGGAGATTAAATTGATACACATTTGCTCAGTAGAAATCTGGTGCTCAAAATATTTCTTGCATTGTTTGGTACTTTTTGTTCTGATCTTTTCCTGAATTGACAAAACTAAAGTAAGCTGTTTGAAGGCTTTAGTGAAATTTGACTAGTATGTGGGTTTGAAGTTGTCAGTGCAATGTAAGCAGCAAAACCACTACCAAATTGGCATTGAAATAATGAAACAGAAAATGTTAAGTTTGAAAAACACTGAATTGTAGTTTTTATAATTTACAACAAGTTGGTGCCAATACCAGCAGGACTCCTGAATTCCTAATTAAAAAAAAATAATCTAATGTTTCTGCTTTGTCTTTATCACCAATAAAGCCCTGATTTCAGGAAAATTGCTCTATAACATGAAATCTGCACAGTAATTTCAACATTATATATGTAATATGTATAATATGTGGAAACCATATGCATTTACCATGTAATAGGAGAGCAAGTGAGATAATTTTTAAGGTGTCCAGCGTTCATAAATTTTAAAATGTCTGGGGAAAAAAAAAGGAAGGGACAGCCGCATCAAAATTCAATTAGATATGCTTTCTCTCAGAATTTGAATGAAACACAACTGACTGATTCTGGATTATTTTTTACGGGGGTTGTATTATTATTATTATTATCATTATTATTAAACCAATACCCAAGTCATCATTGAACATGGAGCAAGAGAACAGGAGAAGATGAAATTTAATTTAGTGCTGTACTCAAAAGGGTTCTTAATGGACTAAAAGGATACTGAAAATTTTGTCCAAAAAATCAATAAATTGCCTTAAGAGTAGCGACTGGAAATATTTTAACATACACCTTTGCACAGACACACACATAAACGGTGTTGAAATGATAGAGGAATCTATTATGTGAGCTTTTCTCCTGTGCTTATAATAGCATTAAGGTCAGAATATTAAACAGAGAATGCTTAAATGCATCGTCTTACTGATTAAATTAGATCAAGAAGAAAGACAGACATAAGAATACAATTGCAAGAAAGCAATGGATGTGTCCAAACCCATAGGCAAAGTCGTAAAAAAAAGTTAATCAAATTTACCAAAAAAAAAATTTAAAAAAAAAAATAGAAAGAAAGATGGGGAGGGCTGTCTGTAGTGATGGCATGTATTAACAAGAAATAAGCATTGTTTCTTTGCATATCAGTGCCAAGAATCTAAGTTATGTGGGCTCATATCCTAAGGATATCTCAAATGAATTAAATGAAGAAAGCAATGTGGTATAACTTTTGCATCTAAATGAGGCTGATGGAAAAAATATAAATGTTGGTCTTACATAGCAAATACAGAGAACAGCTTTTTTAAAGAAGAACTTAAATAACTACACCACCACCCCACCCAACCTCTCAGTTATGAAGCAAGTAAGTTTATCTCTGGCCTATGGGGGTTCTGAAACCTTCTGAGCTTGGCAATCAGAGTACTCTCAGATTTAAAATCTTGAACACTTAACCATCAGGAAGATATTTATGTGGTTCATAAAAAGAGTATGTGATAGATAAGAGGTGTTTGTCATGTGAACAAAAGACAACAATAACATGTACTCTGAAATACACTATTCCTAGAAAGGGGATGTTTGAAAATGAGAAAAAGAATTTAGAAACCCAAGAAGTAATTATTTATTCCTGGGCAAAACCACTTTTGTTTGAAAAATCACTCTTATGAAAGGAAATTATTATCTACTTAGTACAAATTAGCGGGGATGGAGTAAGCTTTGTGGTTTTCCTCAATCTCAGTTCTGCAATGTGGCATTCTCACAATAACTTTCAATTGCTATTGGTATTTTTGAGGCTGCTGTTGTCTCACTGAAGCTGACATATTTCTGTCCTCCATGCAACTTGCGCTTCCAGTGGAAAGGAGTGTCAAAAGCTTTTGATTAAGGGGACTAGAAAACAATCATTTTAAATCTCAATTGCGTTTACATTTTCTTTTGTGTTTTTTTCTCTCCCTGAGCTATTACTAAATAAGAAAAATACTAATGCAACAAGGAATATCAATATTCCTTTACTTAGATTCTCAGAGTATTACCACCTCTTTTAGAAATTTTTGTCTAATGAGGTGGAACAAAAATAATGGTTTTCCTGGAAGGTGAATCTCAAGGAAAGCCTTGTAAATAGATAGTTTCCTGTGATTCTAAATCAAGATAGTGGTTAGGCTCTCCAAACTTATTTAAAGAATAACCACCAGTCGTAGAAACCACACTCTGCAACTAAGGCATTTAGTTTGCAGTCCTGAATTAGATGTTCTTCTAGCAGTTGAAAAAATGTTGAAGTATTCCTTTGAAAAATCTGCCAAACGTTTTAAATTATGTGAAATTTCATATTTATGTTTTTTTGAGTTCCTTATTGTTTCTCCATCTGTTTTCTGTGGTTCTACTGGATTTCAATGACAAGTGAATAAAACTGTGAAAACCTGTGAAATAATTGTTTCTCCACAGCTGGCATTTGCAGAATTTCAAATTGTAATGTGATTATTTGATAAGTTCCACACTACCCACATTACTGATGTTATACATGATTTCTCAGAGCCCTGGGCTCTTCACAGACATCGTTACCTGAAGAGTTGGGCAGAAATTAATCTTGTGGTGGAATATCCAACACTCCATTTGAATGCTTAACTTTAAAAGAGAGGCAGCTGTTCTAGGAAAAGAGAAATGCCTGAAAATTGATGTCTTCTCAGGACACAGAGCATTTGGGACACACCTGAGTATTTATAAAGCTTGATTTCTGAGAAATAGATATTTTTTTGTGATGGGACCAATTTATATTTTGTATTTTAAAAGAAACAAACCAAACAACCAGGTTATTTATTTATGTATTTAAGATGTGGTTGGCATTAAATTATAAAATTTAAATTGCATGCAGTAATACAATCTATAATAAATTTGCTTATCCTACCACAGACTCCTTAGGCATAGCATTTGATCCATGCTCCACCTATAAAACCCTGATGGGCATCTTCATGACCATTTGCTGCTTGTAGGCTGATGAAATTTGGGGACGAGAGGGTCAGAGGACCAATCTTGAACCACCCTGTAGCAACAGAGTCAAAGATGGTAGGAGGAGAAGGATGGAAAGGGAAAGATAATAGAACTGAAAAATTTTTGTCAACTTTGAAAACACCATGAAGACTGCTCATCCCTTTATGGAGAGTAGTAATGGGGTTGTGGGACAGGGATTCTTTGAAAAAAAATTAGAAAAGCGAATTATGATGCTCTCTTATATTGCATGAAACCCCTCTGCCACTGTAAAATCACTACAGAAGAACATTACTTCAAAAACAAAGCTTGTCCATTGTACAGTTAATATTTGAAAAGTTTTCTGAGCAGGTTGAACTGAATCCTACATTATGCAAGTTATATTTTCAAGAGAAAATAAAGAGTTACTGGTGATATGGATTTATACCTCTTACAAGGGATTTTCTGTCTGAATAAACTAAGGGTTATGAGGTTTTTGAAAGCATACAGTGAAAGTTCACGTGGGCAACTCTGTGAGAATGAGAGCCAGTGGTCTCTGAATTTTGCACTTTAGCAAAATAACTTTTTTCTCAGTTACCCATCTGCAATCTACACTGTCAATATATTCAGTCCACTATCAAATTAAATGAATAGGGGGGTTTAATTATTATTAAAAGATAAGGTAAGAATTATGGTCTCTATTTCAAAGGACACTTATCTAGGTTTTTTTTTCCATACCATCATAAATTGAAAACAAAACAATGGCTCACAAAATGTGAAAAAATCCAACCGTGTAGTTCTTAGGAATTTTACTTCTATACATTCTTACTTATGTTGTTATCAAATAGATTATTTTTATTAAAGAATTTTTTTCTAGGATTAAGAAAGGAAAGAAGGCCTGGGTCCCTTAGTGAGTAATTTTGTTCACTGTATAAAGTTGGAATTTAATTTTGTCTTGCAGCTTGAGAGATCTCTGACAAGAAACATTTGATTAGCCAGTTATTGCACAAATGCAAACAAATCATAGTCTCTGCTGTCTTACTGCACAAATTAAATCACGAAGGATTACCATTTACCTGGTGAAAAAGAGCAGTTTGAATCTCAAACTTCTGTTCTTTGACGCAGAGTTTGTCTGAAAAGTCATGTAAGGTAAGCTTTTTTCACTTTTTTGTTTGCTCACATTCCTAAACTCCTCCTAGCCCTGCAGCTTTTCTCTAGAAAATTTTTGTAGATATTTCTTTATGGCAGAGATTATATGTTTGTAGTGTAGTTAGTATAATAGAATTCTGTGCTTAATGGAGCCTAGGTATTGGTGGCTGTCAAGATGTAAAGGTAACAATGTAGTTTTAATATTTTTTTTTAAAAAACCAGTGAGAATTGCCATCATCTCTGAACAGCCACAAGTACTAGAAACTGAAAAGATGCACCATAGAATGAGGGGATCTATATATTTACAAAAAAAGAAAACACAACCTGAAAAAATCCCAGGTTGTTCTAGCACAGTCTCAGAATCTTCTTAGTGAAATTAGGAGAATGAAATGACTGAACAGCAAAGAGGAAGCTTAAGGAAAGCAAAAGTATTATTAAACTTATACTATTCAAGGTACTGTGTGTTATACTGATAAAATTTGTGGGTTTTTTTCAGTGTAAGTAGCTCAGGCAAAGGAAAGAAGCCTCTGTAAGCATACCAAATAAGAAGTTCCAATCAATGAAAATTAAATTGCAGTTCTTTTTAATTTTAAAGTATCTGGGTTAGTTGCATCCACGGCTAATAACAGGGAGAAGGAGGAGGGATGCCATGTCTCAGCACAGTATGGAAATCGGTTCCTTGGCCATTACATCTGAGTCAGTCAAGACAAATTAACTAATCAAATGCACTGGATATTTCTTGATTAGATGAACTCAAACTTGATATTAAATTTCAAATTGTGCATTGTTGTTTCTACCTCATCTATTGGTTATTTTATATTAGAACTCTGTTTAAAACAAAGGTGAGCACTATGTCTCAAGAGCGAAAACCTGGCACATAAAATGCCCAAATTCAGACAAGAGTTAGATAAAAACTTGGTTTTCATTAAATGTTGCTAAAAGGGGGGAAAATCTTTTGCCTTCACAGAGTGAGAAAAGAAATGTGAAATAGGGATGAGTGATGGAATGCTTGGTCCTTACCAGTGAACAGCTCTCAGATTTCCTTCATAGAGTCACAGTTGTAAGAGACCCATAAGGATCTTCGAGTCCAGCTCCTGGCTCTGCACAGGACACCAAGTGTCACACCGCGTGCCTGAGAGTGTTGTGCAAATGCTTCTTGAACTCTGTCTTGGTGCTGTGACACTTCCCTGGGGAGCCTGTTCCAGTGCCCGACCACCCTCTGGGTGAAGAACCTATTCCTGATAACCAACCCAAACCTCTCCTGAGACAATGTGAGGCCACTTCCTTGAATCCTATCACTGGTCAACAGAGTGAAGAGATCAGTGCCTGCTGCTCTGCTTCTCCTCGTGAGGATGTGGAAGACCACACTGAGGTCTCCCCTCAGTCTCCTCCAGGCTGGACAGGCCAAGTGACCTCAGCCACTCCTCACACAGCTTCCCCTCAAGGCCCTTCACCATCCTCGTGGCCCTCCTTTGGACCCTCTCTAATAGCTTAACTTCTTTGTTATATTGTGGTGCCCAACACTCAGGACACACTAATGTATTGTAGGAGCCACATTAAGAAGTCAGAGTTCCTTCTATGAGAATATAACTTCGTAAGTAACTGGAGGATGGGAAAGTATTTTTGGACTGACATGGGAGGTTTTTAACATTTTTAAATCATACCTGTAAATGGTGATAGCGCAACCCCTAAGGAAGATTCTCTCTTGCCCATCAGCTACTTAATCATGTTTTCAAGTCTTTGTCAATAGTTTTGTAAAAGAAATTCAGAATTAGTTTTCCAATAACCCAAAGATCTAGCCACTGTGATTTTAGTTAAGAAGTGATATAGATTGCAGATATCAGATCTATCAGAAACCAGACAGGCAATTTTTTTAAATCTTTACCCATGCCCAAGGATCTCTGCATCATTATCCTCTTCATCCTTCAGCTAATGCATTCTTTGAAACACTGTTTTTTTCAAAGTTTTTCTTAAAAACTGATAAAACTGGTTGAGCACAAGTATATCCCTATAATGTTATATTCTGCCACAGATACCATTTAAAAGCATTTCCTGGTTGACAATGTTACAGTTAACTAAGTAAAGTACCTCACTGCATTTTTCTTAGATTAATTTTAGAAACATTTTTTTCCAAAGAACAGACACTTTGGATGCATTTGAAAACACAGCTAAGAACTGCCACTGAAAGAAAGTAGAGCAAAAGATGCTGAAGCCTGAATTTGCTTATGAGAAAACAGAAGGAGCAAGTTAAGTTATTACTTACAGAATTGTACTTCTATTAAAGTCAACAGTGACTTAACACCACTTCTGATAATTGTGTACATAGAAACTTGAAAATTTAAAATTCAGTAGATGATTACTATGGAAGCTCTCTTGCAGTCATAGCTCCCACCAAAAAAAAACCAAAAACCTGAACCCTACAGGAATTATGAAGTTACTTTTTTCAGGACTTAAAAATCTAAGAACCATAGGGCCTGTGAAAATCTGGGAGATAGGTGGAGGTTGAGCAAGTGGCTGCATGGTGTTCAATTTCTATCTGGGCTTAAACCACAACAAACTGTTTTTAAAAAGACGCAATATTAAAACAAAATTTTAAAAAGAAAACAAAAAAAAAAAAAACAAACCCAGAAAAACCAACCAAAAAACCCAAACAAATCTTGTGCAGAGGATGTAACAATACAAGAACTCCTGTCATTTATTTCTGCTAGGGAAAGAAATTATGTTGTCTTCAAAATCCAATCTGGATAAGGTGTTCATGTGATGAGAATGTAATTGTGATATTGCTAAAAAATACTCTCTGAATCAGAAGTGTCCAGAAAACAAATCCGTTTCACTGCAGTTTTCAATGTTCTTGTTGAAAACAAACCTTTCCAATCTTCCTGTGTTCAGTGTAGATTAAGTATTTTTGTGATTTTCTAGTTTTTTTCAACTCCACCGGCTCCCTTTGTGTTGTTCTTCAGTCTCCACACAGACTTGCAGAGCAGCAGTGAAGACTGCTCTCCTTTCTCTCTGCATTCTGGGAAGTGGGTCTGTTCTCTTTCCCCTTTTCAACATGACGCTGTGAATTTCCCCTCCACGCTGTGCCTCTGTAAGTCTCCAATTTCATTCCACACAGTTAAATCCCAGTCACTCACAGAGAAAGGCACTGGTCTCGTCCAGTGGTTTGTGACTGACGTCCATTTTTACCCCTCAAAGATGGCCTGTGTCGCTCTGTGCAATGGTGGGTCATCTACTGCTTAAACCCAGGGCAAATGTCAGGCTGTAATGTAACACACAGCAGCCTCTGAAATTTTCTTGGTCTCTTCTTAGAATTTCCAAGGTGCTCTTTTGCTGAAAATATTATGACCTTCTCTCAAAGTTATCTTTTGCAGTTCTTGGAGCAAAAGGAACTTTAAATGTGGTGCTTCAAGCAACCGATAAAGGTCTTATGAACTGGTTGAGGATAAAAATTTAGGAAGTTTTAAGTTCTCTTAATTTCTGTAATCAAGATAAAACAAGGTCTGAGGAATCAGAAGATGGGGAAATAAAGACTCATAGAACAGAAACCTCTTGAAACAAGCATACATTCACAGCTTTTTTTTACCACTTACCCTTTAGAAACTTCTTCCTAGATTCAATCAATTCAGTGTTGAAATACTAAAACTTAGACCTTACAAATTACAAGAAATTTGGCTGGTATCATTTAATTTTATGAAGTTTTTTATAGATCCACAAAATACTAATGCTGTGGACATAGAAGGAGTAGAAGAAACTATGTATGGTCATAGGAGGAGAAATTTTTATCAGCTTTTAACTATTTAGTGTGCTTGCGTGTCTGATATTTCTGGAATCAGTCCCGAGTGTTAGCTTCATTCCCGCTCTCACAACAGCAATTACTTACAGCAGACTGACAGTCCTGAAACTAATGCACACACGTATGCTTGATATTTAGACAGAAATTCCACCTCATGTCTATGTACAAATATAGCAGAGATCCCATTGCTGTTTACAGAAACTTATTTTCTAGATCATACATGTAATATTTCAATGATGCAAGGAAAAAAAAACAAAACTGAGTTCGAATACTGCTTAAAAATGAAGACTGTAGTATTTAGTGGTCACAAATGTTTTATTTGATTCTATCTTCTTTCTTTGGCTGTATATTTCTCTCATATAAGGAAAAATCTAAAAAGATTTTGAAAAAAAATTCCAAACTGTTTACCTTTTTAAAAGAAATAAGGAAGTCTTTCTGTACCTTAACTGAATTGTTCGTTACTACAGAAACAGTTACTTTTATTATTTTTTTTTCTTAGATATAATCTTCATAGGTGGCATAGACAATAATATCAGAATGGAAGGAGGGTGAAATTGCTTAAAGAAGTGTGTCAGAGTACCTCACATTAGCTAATTTGATGGTCTAAAATAAGAGGTAAATTCAATATGTGTTGGATGGGCTTTAAAAAGGGTATATCTTAAGATTAGCTTCTCAGGTTCAGATCTTAATATCTTTGAATGACTTGCTCAAGACAGATGTTCAAGCACTGATTTGCACTGATTTCAAGAGAAGTATTAATTTGAGTGAGAGCTGCTTTGTATTCAGCTGGTGTGTAATTAAGCATATCTATGCATGCATTATCCATAGAGAAACTTTCCTAGTTTCAATTTTTTGTATATATATAACTTTTTCAAACGTATAAAATTCATATATGTGCATACAGGTGTGCAAACTTATATGCATATAACATCTATAAAATTATAAATATGAAAACCAAGTATAGATTTAGGAGACTAATTTGAGCTTTTTAACTTATGGTCTGTGCTTTCAAGATTAAAAATAACTCTGATGTGGGGATGTAAAGGAAAGGCTGTCTGCAATATGTTATTTTTGCATTGAAGTGAGCAAAGAGAAAGGAGAGTGTTTATATGAAGATCTTTGTAAAATACATTCTTATCCCTGTGTTATAAGGGTATCTCTGACATCCATTCTATAGATCCGAGGTCTAGAAGACCTTTATTGCATTGTGATGGAGGCATAGAAAAACAGTGACAGGTATATAACTTAGTAAACTTGAAAAATGGACAATAAATAACAGTTTTTCACTCTGACTTTCACTGGTTAAATTAAAGTGGAGTAATTTTTGCCTTACTCCCTTGTTGAGCTCTTTCTGCTGCACTTCATCCATCTCAAATCAGCCTTCACTCATACAACAAGGCTGTAATTTAATTTGAGAAAAATGATACCTTCATCAGACTGATTGTATGTTCATTCTTGTTTAATTCCTTATTTCATGTTTATGAGACGGTGAAAAAAAAAGTAGATATTTATTGTTTAGCAAAAGTACATTGCCGCCCCCAATAATTCAATATAATTATGATTAACCCAATATCCTGAGGAAATCAACATTCTAAGGGTCTTGTGTGTTTGAAGATAGGGAGGGTGGTGGATTGTTTAAAGGGGAAAAAACCCCTAGATTAAACAGTAACACATTAATTGTGATAGACACTCACAGAATGTGTTCCTAAGAGATACATTTGATTTTGCTGAAAGTGAGATCTTATTGCTTGCATCACTGTCATTACAAAGGGAATTCAACTCATTCGTCTAGAATGAAGCATCACTTTCTAAAATAATTATTAGTAACGAATAGCATTAAGATACAATACTTCTTCAGGGCTTGCTTCAAAGAGATTAAATGAGGAAGATTTACATTACATGCATAGAGAGCAGGGATGCGAAACAATGCCATAATGCAAAAAAGGGTTTTTTTCTTCTATCTGATAAATAAGTGTGTCAATTAAATATAATAATTAAGAGGAATAATTATGCCAAATATGTCTTATATAATAACAGTGCCAAGAGAGTAAGAAGAAAACTGATTTTAGGAAAGACAAGCCTGATTTGTATCTACTGCTGAGACATTAGGTAATTCTTTACGGAAACACTATACATTAGATACAGTCAGGTGATGGTTTACAGGCAGCCTGGTAGAGAAGGCAACAAAACCTACTGTGTTCATAGAGCAATCCAGAAAAGAAAGTAAATTAACCCTGTGGCCCCAAAACTCACTTTTGGCACAATGCTATTTTTCTGTGGTGAACTATAGAAAACAACAGAGGAGTGCTACTTCCTCATCACCTGCTGAGTTTGGTGGGTTAGTGAATATATAGAAAGGCAGAAGGGAAGATTAATTACGCCACTACACTGCTCTTAGCCTTGTGTTCCTCTTTTGTTTCGGCCCTAAAACAGAACTAAAAAGTGATAACAAACAGCTAAAAAGGGGACACCTCCTCCCTCTTCACCCCCTCCCCACCGCC